>JAJMKW010000030.1:0-119239 GCA_030569455.1 Australozyma saccharicola
ATTATTGAGGACTCTCAATCGGCTAAAAATCAAAACAGTATTAACAATTCAGATTAATTGTCTCGCGTTGAAGCCCGTACGTTGAAAGATTCGAAAAATCCGAACGAAATATCGATTAGTACTTTATCTTCTAGTATAAATGCTCCAAAGCCTAATCAGCATGAAGTATCTAAGGTACTGTTTGTCAATCGGACAAGAGTCAGTGCAATGCCGCAAAAAAAAAAAGAGTTTATACCTAATCTATTGAAGACACATGTTTGGATAAAATTCAGTATCGGATTATTTTTGGCAATCTGTGCAACTGCAGCTGTTTTTGTTTACGACTTCCACAAATTTGGATGTGCTTATTTTGTTTTCTTATTCCTGATCATTTGTTTCATGGTGACGAAATGGAATGATATATATTATTATTTCGGAATTTACCACCTCGTGCTCCTGTTTCTTCTACTTTTAGTATTTTTAAGCCCAGATATCTGGGAATGGTTTATACGCTTTCACAGTGGTTCACCGCCGGATTTGGAAGCAGGACTCGAGATTAATGAACTAAAAAAGTTTAGTTAGTAGCCTGCGCAATGAGGCCCACTTCCTAAAGCTTTTAGTATCTCGTTATGGCCAATCAAGTGAGAAGATTCAACTATTAATTTGCATTGTACACTATTATATAATTGATATCTCTTCTTTTTGGTTTCATATAGTATGTGGAGCACATTAATGCATACTACAGTGCTGACCGCCTATTATCTATTTTTTAAATCCACGGCTCAATGTGTTCGGATGCCAACCTGGCTTTCCTCAAACCTAGGCTTTTGCGAACGTTCAAATCACCGTTCATAGAGATGTCGAATAAATTTAAGGCTTATATGTCTTTGGTTCATTTTTCGCATGGTGACCTTGCGTCTTTACCGCTTGCAAATGGCACTTAATCTTAATTTCTTTGATGGTGCTGGGATTAAAACCTTTAGAAAGTGACTTTTTCATCAATCGACTAGTCTGTATTCTATTCTCTCTTTGTGCCGCTTTGGGCAGGCTTTCGGCAATGACAAGATGGCAGGAAAGCTCTGTCACCTATTCAGCTTTTCGTGTCTAGCAATGGAGATCTCGCAAATAGCATCATTTAAAATGAACCTAGGCCCAAAATTCAAAGAATGGATAATAATCATCGACGTTTTGATATCTGATGTCTATTGTTCTACAATTCGTCACTATAGATATTTCCAATATGAAAGTGTTTGGTGTTGTCAATTCTACAAAATTTCACACTTAATTGAAGAAACAGGCAAAACTCAACTTAGCACACAAAAATCGAATTTCCATCGAAACGTATATAAAATAAATTGAATGTTAAAAGAAATTAAAAATTTGAAATTGGGTTCTTTTTTTTAAAAAAATCTATGGGCACTTTATCGTATCTCCTTCACGTCCTAACTTCTCCTATCTAATCATGGCCAGTTCGGAATCTTCTTACAGAAAACTCCTTCTCGAGGCAAAAGCCCAACAGCATTCGCGTCTAGGGGACGCCTCAGCTGCATCGGAGCAACTTTCAGCAGCCATTGCGGCACTCACTCGTGCCAACTCACGCATATCGTCAGGCAGATCATCCGCCGTCATCGAAAAAATTTCTACCATTCATGAACTCGATAAGGAGATTGATCGACAGTTGCACGAGGATATAGCTCCCAATTATATACGTGCGGTGAAGGATACAGAGAAATTGGCTGCATACGTACGAAAGTCTCATCGTTCTCTAGCGATGGACCATGACACACAAACAAGCTACGTAGATGTTTTACAGAGGCGACTCGAGCTTGCAGACCAGGATATTCGTATTTTAGAACATACTTTGGAATTAGTAAAAAACTGGAAATGATGTTTGGGATGTGTGAATATGCCTACATGACATCCCTCTCGCCTTATCAAGGCTTGAAACGAAACGAAATGAATTTGGTAAATACAATAATGATAATAGTAACAATAGTATAGAATTAAAATTTTGTGAATGGTATGCGTAATCTCATAAATTGAGGAGAGAAAACCCCAGATGCTTAAGAAGGGCAGTCGATTTAATGTCGAACAAGGAGAAGAACAATAGCGATGTCAGTAGAAGCCAAAATCAAGGAAGTCCACGCGCAGCACGTTCCCATTTGGCCTCTTTTGTCCAACCCGCATTGATAACACCAACAAGATCTTCTAAATTGATGCGTGTACCACTTTTCAAAGGTTTGGACTTTTCGACAAACATCGTGTAGATCTGAGGATGTAACTTTGCGTTCACATGGGACAAACTCAGAGCTGCTTGCCGGTTCTTAATCTCTTCTGGGCCACTTAAGGTTGTTTCAAGCCATCGACTGCGACGCTCTTCCCAAAGGTTTTCGCCTAAGTTACATGTCGAACGGCGACGCTGTGGAAGTGGGAATAAGTTGTTCAGAGTCGAGTTTACGCCATTGACAGGATTTGAGGTTGCAGCATCAGGGTCAGGAGCCTCAATGATTTCCTCTGCAGAATTCGGAAGCTCATGTGATTCCAACGTACCACTGTTCAAATCAGAAACTGCGCCATTTGTTGTAGACCCTGTGCGCTTAATCTCCTCATCTAGTGTTATCACAGCTGATGTGTCTTTCGTAGCTGGATTTAGCTTTGTGCTCATAATGCTCCTCTGACCCAAGGGCAGCCTTATTTTCGTGGGACTGTTACTGTAGCTTCGACTCAGATTTTGGTTTTGGCCCAGAAGTTGGCCTTCGTTTTGAATTTGACCCTCACTTCCACCGTTTGCCTGGTTTATTGGGTGTGACGAGTGTGATGAGTGTGAGCTCTTCTCAGTGCGGCTATAGACAGGCAGGTGAAGGGTGGCCAGCTTGTGGGCCTCGTACACCTTTTCTAGCGTTCTATATTTTTTATAATCAAGAAGAAACTCGCTTTCTATGGGTGAAACGTGGCTGTATTTACCCTGGCTGCGACCAAAGTAGTCGTCGTCGCTGCTGTCAAAGATAGAGTCTAGTGTCTCTTCGCTGGGTGAGCGAGGCTCCGATAAATCCTTGAGACGAGTGACAAAGCTGCTCCACTCACAAGCAAGGCGACGCAAAAACCAGTGGCTTCTTTTCGGATCTCTTTTTGGGCTTGTAGGTGTGTTGCGTAGAGTGGATGACACTGGACTTTGAATGCTGGATGGAGTTGTTTCTTTTAAGGATGTAGTGACCATCGCACCAGCTAAGAAGAGGTAAAAGCAGTAGAAATGAAATAAATGTAGGGGGTATAACGGGGCGAAGATTTGGGGCCTCTTGGAACAATAAGTGGATGATAGGCCGATCAGGGGTCTTTTTATTTATTTAAATGAAGATACAGACCACCATCCATGCCCCACATTTGACTTTCTTGACATCTCGGGTTATATGCAGGACAAAATTGAAATTGCCAACCCATCACATGTTTCTTTGTGTGGTATTACTTTTTGTGATGTAATGTAGTACACCGATAAGAAAATAGTTTCAGAAGTTCTTGAATCTCTGGGATATGCTTTGGCTTCGGGCCCTTGGGTCTTTATGTTTGTCAGGTAATTCCATTGTCAGTCCACGTCCTGCACTTAACGCGGGTGCAAACCTATTTGGGTTATATTTGATTTTTCATGAACCTACCTCAATCAGAGATTCTACGATAATACTTCTTGATTATAAACGATCATTGATTTCAAGAGTTCTCTGTAAATCTATTAGAGAATTTAAAGTCCGGGAACTGCTAATGTGTTGTACTCTTGCATCAACATTTAGTGTACCTCTCATGGTCCCTTCATGAGCTGTTAAGCTAAGAAAATTTCACTGAATCAACTTCAATCTGAATTTAGCTCTTGGCTAAATCTAAGAGGAGTTTAGTGCTATAAAAATGTGCCAACGTACAAAAATTGGACGTTGTTTGTGGTTCTGATTCAGGACATCTTAAATATGCCCGTACGAGAAAATTCAAATCACATCTTTTTCTTTATTGCAACTATGCGACGGCTTTTTTGTCCTGTAGTCTTTTATACACCTTATGATCGAATTTCCAGCCGCCCTTGGCTGCAATTGTGCTCTCCTCATAGAGTCTGTCCTCCTCAATTTCTGACGACGATTGTTTGTATATGTTTCTCTCATCCATGGACAAAACGCATGTCTCCCATTTGACCTGAAACACACCATAACTGAGTCCATCATGTTTCAGACCATTGGTCCAGGATCTCGAGTTGATACCGTTTTTATAATAGCCATAATAAGCTTTAAGTCCCGGGTACATTAGAATGGTAACTGAAAGATCTAGTAAGTCAATATCCTCAGAATCTTTCAGAATTTGTAGTGGCCTCACCACATCTTCTGGACTCCAATCAGGGTTGCAATCGGTTAAGTCGAGTGCATCGTCGAATAGACCAAGGTGACAAAGGACATTAAGAAGATCTGAATCGTCCGTGTATATACCTCCGGCACCGCCCCACAATTGTCTCTTTTGTTGGACAATACCAGCGGTAAAATCCTCTACAAACGATTTTATGAATCGGTATGGAATTTTAACCTCCAATAAAGAGTTGATGCAAGCATCAGTCAAAGGCGGAACTACTGGTATGTAGTCTTGAACTTCCACGGAAAATGACTCTGCTTTACGGCCTTCATAACCATCACGAATATCTCTGAGGCGCTGCTTATCGTTTTCTTGCAAACCATGTAAATGTTCGAATTGAAGCGTTTGCCATGTTGTCGTGGGGTTGTAGACAATTGACCCCAAATGCCTTCTCTCCGGATAAAATTCCTTTATTAATTGTTCAATGGGTTTCTTGTCTAGAGTCGGCTTGCCCTTTTTCTTTTTTGGAAGAGATTCCGCTGTAGCTAGTTCCCGACTAATCGAAGCAGAACCTCTTTTATTCAACAAATTGTTGGCATTGATTTCGGATAAATTGCTAGGCGCAACAAGTGCGCCAGAATGTGAATTAGTATGGCTCTCTACATTTTGCAACTCGGGCCTGCTTTGTAAAAGGGAAACCTCGTGCAACGGTTCTAGTGGGCTTTTGCCAATACCTGTGACTTCAGATTCAGATTTGAGTAACGGAAGGACTTGCAGAGTAGTCTTTATTGGTTCTCCCGACGAATGCAGAGGAAAGAGGCCCAAAGCCTTGGGCTTAGGAAGCGAGCGAATATCGTCATTGAGGCCAGCCTCAACGTTTAACGATGGCTCCAGCGTGATGTGGCGAGTCAAGAGCGGATTAGGAACATAAGAGTCGGACCCGGGATGATGCTGACGAATTGGCAGCACCAAAGATGCGAAATGAGGTGCCGAAGCATGGTCTCGAGCTAAAAAGGAAATAGGAGGGAGCCGGATCAGGGCTCCTGCGCTTTCTGGCTGAGAGTTGCCTAATTGGGCATGTGGCTGCGGCCTGGTCGACATTGGACGATTAAAAACTGTTTCTGAACGAGTTATCGAAATTGACTTGAGGTTGATGTTGGTGTATCTGATAAAAGTGATGAGTGGGGAGTGTGTGCAAACAACAGGTATATGCAGGTAGTTCAAAATGTAAGTAATTATGCTAAATTTGTTTATAATTAAATTACTTTGGTGTGTTCATTTTATGAAAACGGGTCAATGTTTATCTCCTTTCGTTTCCTGTTTTTCAAGCAGAATGTCAGACTTGGTTTAAAATTTGGGAGAATGGCAACAATAGAGCTAATAACCACACACAAGTGGCTTTCTAAAAAATCTTGTCCATTTTGGAATTTTCGTGAAATCTTAACCATCTCTTCTACCCTATTCAGATTCTTTGCTTCTTCTGAAATGCAATTTAAGTTAGAGACCCCCAAAGTAGTAGTTCAAACAGGACAGGTTCTTTAGTAACAGCGCGGAGATAACTAATGTTACAACCGCCATATACATAAACAGTACACATTGTAATAAATGATGGGACATGTTTAAGTCTTTGATAGTCCACAACCGTAGTGGACAGCGCGGTGATTATCGCCCATACAAAGCATGCCTGCGGTCATACTTTTGTGGCATTCTTGGCAAAGCTCCCTGCTGCTATCGATAATGCAAAAATCCTGCTGTGCCATAAGCAACTGAAAGTGTAATTTTGCAGATCCCACCTTGTAAAGTTGACCTGTCATGCGAGACTTGTAGAGTTCATCATCCTTCATGTGCATCGTGGCTTCTAAAAATAAATTAAGTTTGTGAAGAGAAAACGTGTTAGGCAATGCAGCGAGGATAGTAAGTGTGGACATGCGGTGGCCTTGAGTCAGAAGAAGAGTTACCACTGCATCTTGATTTTCATCGTAATGCATCAATAAATCATCGAGCAACTTGTGTAAAAGCTCAGTTCCTACTTGCTGCCCATTAGGTTGCTCGTAAACTTCCTCGCAGTAGGCCATGGCGCCATGGAGATCGGCCAACTGGTTGAATAGGATATCCACCGACTTTTGGTGCTCCCCTAACCGTCTGTAGATAAAAATAGAGAAACGTAAGTATTTGTCTTCACTGGTAGGGATATTTTTCAAGATTGTCCAAGGCTCAAACTCGCGCTTATTATCGAGCAAGGCGTACAATTTTGTGTACCATGAATTCTTGTAGAACTCTTCATTGGAGCACTTGAGCAGCTTCAATTTGCGCAAATAGAAAAGGCTTAGTTTGGTAGTGAATTTCAGGACGTGCTTTTTTCGGGATTGAAGTTCCAAAATGTCTGTCTCATTCAAGAGCCACTCTAAATACCTAATAGCTAAGGTGTCGGATTTAGAGATTCCTTTCAAAAATTCGAAAACTTTGAAGTTGTCGTAACTTTCACATTCGTAAGACTCGTTCATAAATATAAGTTCCGCTTGCGCCACAGCAAAATTGGTCTCTTTCAAAATCCACGTGGAATATTTAAAAACAAGGTCCAAGTACTCGTTAGTAAGCTTCAGCAAGTATCGTGTACTCAAAACAGGGCTTATTAGGAGATTTTCGAATTCATTGGAGCTCGGTTGGTCATCGTCATGCGCGAGATCTTTGAGCATGGCAAGCGCGTCGTCGTGGAGCTCTCGCCCATAGTAAAAATCAAGAAGCTGGCTTAAAAATCCCTCCAGCTCCTCATCATGCAAATGAATTTTTGTAAGTAAACAGTCATTGACTACCTTCGCGTTACATTTGTTATTAGGAAGGCGGAGGAGTGGGCCTAAAAGCATCGGCTTTGTATGGTAGTAGCAGAGAAATAAGGTCGTATCGATCGTTGAAACACAACTATTGAGCATACTTTTAATTTTGGAAGGATCTAGCCCTGGGTATATATCCAAGGCATTGAGCTCCACCCCTTTCCATTTGATCGAGGGTATTTCAGTAGCTGAACTAAGGAGACTGAAATGAATTCGACGCTGGTCGGTCAAATAGACTATGAAATTACTAACAGCCTTATTGAATCGTGCTGCTGAAGCAGCCACTTTAGATCCATTTGACTCATCACCCATATTATTACCCTTTTCGGCAATTTTAAACAGCTCCAAGTCTTGTATAGTCACATTTCTGATGCTGCTACGTCTTTTCAGGCCCACAATGGCAGTATCCGGAGCTCGCTTGGTGCTACCGTTTAAAAATTCCGGGAAAAGAGGAAGAATGTCTGTTAGAGAAATCACCCACTCTGAGGCAATATCCACCAATGCTTCAGAATACCTTGAATACTTTTCAAAAAACAAGACAACTTTTTCTTTTTGAAGATCTCTTAAAAAAAGCTGTCGCGTTTTAATCGCGGAGCCTGTTGGATTGCTTTTATCTTGGAAAAACTCGTCGTTGTCATCCAAAGAAGATATATAAGTGACGGCTCGGTCAATTCCAAATGCTCGAGAGTCAGCGCTGGAATCTCCTTCCCGTGCCGATAAAAATTGGTCGAGCTGCTTTTGTGCAGAAACGATGCTAAAGTGAAATACGAGAGAACCAGCTCCGACGATCGCATTTCTTTCTTGAAGGGCAACAGAGATTTGAGAACTGTTGAGCAGATGCTTGAACTCTTGGATTAAATGCCCGCTTTCGATATCCAAAACTTCTAGCGTCTTTATGTATGTGACTAATATGTAACAAGGGTATAAATACTCAATGGCCACCGGGACCGCTGATAAGAAAATTTTCGATTCTTCGAGTCCATGGAATCCATGAGAAGGCCGAAGAATCGCAGTTTGCAAGTCATTGACGACAAGCGTGCGATCTGCACCACAAGGGATAAATTTAATCGAAGGACCATTGTTGGAAAGACCAAAATAGGAAAAGGATGATGGTTGAACGAAAGAACCAACATTGGCAAAATCTTTAGGAAGTTCACGAGTGGGAAAGGAGGTTCGAAGGTCTATTAGATGGAATGAATGGACGGTAGCTACGATAGCCTGTTTTTCCTGTTCAAAAGTACACAAATGCTTCACTTTCTCTCGATACAAATGACTAGCGACCAATTTGAAATCGAAAATATTACGTGTGCGTTGTTCTAATTTGTAGATGAGTACTTTCTTACGCGAGCCAACGACTAGGAGCTTATCCTGTTCAATAGAGACGAAAGAGGACGCAACACACCCGCGAGCATCCGCTAGCGATTGAACAAGTGTCAAATGAGCACCAACCAACTCATATACATGCAATTGATCATCTGAAGATACTAGTAGAACTGTTCGGCTGTTGCTAGTATTCTGTGACTCTGGGTACAAGGGAAGTATGGTGATTGAAGTAATTGCCAGGGCCATTGTGCCAGTAAATGTCCGATCAAGAACCAATGAATTGGAGCTTTTGTTATCTGAAAACATATGCTTTGCGTCTGTGAATGATCGAAAGCTGCGGATCGAATTTGGTTGGGATGTGGAGCTCTCAGACTGATTATTGATGGTCATCACCATTATGTCGCCATTGGATAGGCCAATGTATGCTTTCCCGGCATGACATCGAAGAGCAGTCACTTTACTATTCGAAGGAGTTGTGAGCCTGCTCCAGGGTTTCAAGACCTGGATACTCATGATGTATTGACTGTTGTCAGATGTTATCAATATAGTGTATAGTATGTGAGACGCGGAGTAGACTTTGAGAGAGCTATGGTGAGGAGGAGAAATCAAGTATTAACTGAAAATTGATATGAAATTAGATTTGATTATTGTAAGCAAAAACTCTGTTGCATTGTTTGCTTGTGTTTATTCTTTCGTATGTGGAAATGACTGGGACCATTAAGAAGATGGGGCACTAAATGAAATCATAACTACAAATGAAAGGAGTATTGAGTATTGCGGCAGGTAAAATCGCTTTTTTTTCTCTTCTTGTTCTTCTTGCAGCTTTTATGGTTAAAAAGTGAATTAATTAGTCCAAAAGCTGAAAGAGTAGAACAAGGAACGCAGTAAAAGTGACAAACCTTCTAAATTGGCGTAAATTTTGTTAAACTACGAAAGCTCCCAAAAAAAGTTTATATAATCCAATATAAAATTAATTAAATAGTCCGTACAAGTCGGCACAATAGAGAAAATGACTTACATCCTCGATATAGCCCATCAAATGACAGAGAGGAAGTCAAGAACTCCAGAACAGTACTTCACCAATTCGTCCAATCTCTCTCCTTGGCTAGCATTTTCCTTTTCCATAACGTCAATAGCTTGACGAAGATCTTCTTCAGCATTAGAATTGATAACATCTCCGTGGTGTTTCAAGAAGAGCCCAATGATCGCTTGGTACAAGTCAAAGTTAGTATTACTCTGCAAGCCAGCAGTAAGTGCTCTTGCAAAATTAGTCATTTCTGTCAATGGAGGGAAAGAGTTCAAAGCGCGGATCTCAAGATCAATTGTGGATGGTGTGGTGGTACATAAAAATGCTAAAAATTCGGTAAAGTCTTCAGCACTTGCGCCTTCTCTAAGAAGTCGAGTGAATTTGGACTCAAAGTTATGTTCGTCACCGTTTCTCAACAGAAGGAGACGGGATCCATCCTCATTGAGTGTGTTAATAGGTTTAGAGCTGGATGTTCCATTTTCGGCTTCAATTGCACGGTCACCAACAGCCTCACCAGAAAGCGACAAGAAGAAAGGAGTTTGAGTTGGTTTTTTTACTGCTTCTTTTGGTTTGTTTCTTTTCTTGATGGTGTCGAGATGCAAGATGGTTTGGTATTTTGTTCTGGGTCCCAAAGCCAAAGTTAACAAGTCCTCGCTAATTTGATCCTTAGTTTGATAAATGTGTTCTAAGTCCACGTCTTCGGCATCGGGTGCTTCAAGAGCACCTTCAAGCATGGTCAGACCACCGTCTCCAGAAACATTCGGCAAAAGAACTGAGCTGAATTCATCCTCCTCAACGTGGCGAGTGGATACAGCATGGAACTGTGCTCTATTGGTCCACAACGAAATACCATTTCCAGAAACATGACTGGTAGCAAGGAAATCACCAATTGGAGAAAATTTGACTTTGGTTGCCACACTAGGAAGTCTTATTCCATCGATACAACCTCCTGTTGGCAAATCCCAGGTCCGAAGTGTTCCATCCAAACTGACACTGACAATCCAGCGGCCATCGGGCGAGAAGTCCATTCCTGTGATTCTATTACTATGGCCATATAAGATTCTAACAACCTTTTGAGTTACGACGTCAATGACTACAATTGTCAAGTCGTCCAAGGCACAAGCTATTAAGTCAGATCCTTTATGATAGATCATATCGGTGATAGGTTCGTCGAGTTGCAACTTACCTAGGTATTTAGAATCAGAGAAGTTGTAAAAACCGACAATACCGTCAAGACCACAACTGACCATTTTTCTGTTCATTCCATCGATGGCAATTCCGGTTACTGCTTTCTTCTTATGCAACATATACTTTCTTCTCAAAAGACCAGACTGTAAATTGTAGACACCGATTCCACCTTCGGAAGAACCGACGAAACCGAAATTTCCACAATGGGAGACGCACACAGACTTGGCGATTCCGCCGTCAACAGTAGGCAAATCATGTCTGCCAACTCTCTTATACTGGGAATTCCATGTCCTGGCAAAAGTTTCATCTTTGTGGGTAGTAAGCATGTTCTCCCATTGGCCTTCACGAGCAACTGACATGGAGATATTAGTGATAACAGGGAACTTTTCACGCATCAGAGCTACCAACCCAGCCTTACGCTCATTGGCTTTATTTTTTGGGGGTCTTTGAGACAACTCTTGAGCTTGTGCGTCCTTACGCATGGAGAAGCTCCAGAAGGTCTGATCCTTCGATGCTGAATAAATGAAGTGAGACTTGTCCTCGTTTGGAAAGACAAAGGCTACAGGAGATGCAGAGTGGCCACCGCGGGAACGCAAGTGGCGCGGTGGGGTAATAACCGCAGTGTTTGTGGCAGATAATGGTGGATCAAATACCAACTCCCTCAATTGGTTGTCTCCACCGTTAGTGACGACAATAGGCTGTCCGTTCAAAAATTTGGCGTTGGCTACACCACCAGTTGACTCCAAGTGACAATTTTTATAAACATGAACACGCAGATTGTTTTCTAAGTCATGAAAATAAAGGTCTCCGGTACTCAAACCTGCGACAAGGTGGTGAGAGCCATCTGTGCGGAAGGACACCGCCACAACACGAGCAGACACGTCTTTCACAGAGGCAGTAATGCGGTTGCCCATGATTTCACCAGTTCTCAAATTAAACAAGTAAACTCCTCCCGTAGAAGTTCCCAAGGCGACGATATCTAATGCTGGGGCATGTTCAATACATGAGAGGTGCTCGCCTTCGAGGGGCAGAGTCTTGTAGATAATTTTACCAGTGCGGATGTTAATGATGTACAAACTGTTAGCAGTGGCAACAACAACTTTGTTCAAATAAGTAGGAGGATGTATGATGCCAACAATAGATCCATCGAATTGAGTATTGATGGCAGTTATGGTGGTGTAGTGTTCAGTCAACAACTTGGAGTCTGTAGGTCTCTTGAAAACAGCCAAAGTGCCATCGGAGCCACCTGCCACTAAATAGTCACCAAATACAAGAATATGGGAGACACTGGCTCCAGTAGTGGTGAGTGGGATGGTGATCTCAGCCTCAAGACGGCCTCTTCTGTAGATACCAATTCTGTTGCCGTAACCAGCATAGACATAATGGAAATGAGCTGCCAATGCAGTAATTCGTGCAGGGGTTTGCTTTTGAGATACAAATAGTAAATGTAAGGTTGCAGCGTCGTAGATCTGGAAACTTCTGCCAACTGATGTAACTAAGTAGAAGGATCCACCTAAGGTGCCACAAGCAAAGGGCACGTGGTCGGAAACCATTCCCAAGGCACGGAATGGCGAGAAGATCCTCGAGCGTTTCTGAGGAGCTCCTTCCGTCTTTCTACGTTTTTCTGAGTCCATGGTGTTGACGTAGGATTATCTGAAAAATTAGGGTGCGGAGATGAGATGGGTGCAAATTGATGAGATAGCATTCAAGAGGGCACACATACATGGCTTTCTTTTATGATCTATCATAAATAATGAAAAAGGCAATTTTTAAAAAACAAGATTCTCTATTTTTTTTTTTCAGAAAATTAAGTGGGTCTTATATTGTATGAATCACAGGGGTTTAATTGTTATAAGTCATCTGATTACATGATAATTTTTTAAGTTTGACAAATAATATGAACCGAATGATATGAAATTTCTTAAGTTATTGTAATAATTTAGTGAAATATTCAAATGGTCCCTGTGGAATTGACTAGGTTTTTCTTAACCAAACACAAGATCAATGCAATTAGAGGAAGTCCTCAAATTGCAAAATTGAGCTTCTTCCATAATTTATTCCTAGCAATTTTATCGCACAGTTCGGTAATTTTCTTAATTGAGTTCGGAGTCCGATACTGATCGACCTCATCGCATCTCATCGCATCTCATCGCATCTGATCCATCTCTTATCATCCAAGCATGTCTGAATCAGTAAAGAGAGACAACGAGGTAACTCAAGACTCAGAACCAAAAAGGGTTCACTTGGAGGACAACAGAGCTAAGGGATATGCTCCAATTAAGCCAGAGTTTGTGTTAGAAAACACACTTCAAGAATACAATGACGAGGCAGCCGAGACCGGAGACAGAGTAAAAGACGATAGATCCAACAGAAATAAGAAGAACAGAGGTCAAAATAAAAAGAGAGATTTGAAGCAGAAGAGGGAAGATGTTCGTCTCTGTTCATCTGTGTTGAATCCAGCTGCTATTAAGGAGTGCCCATTCGGCGATAAATGCTCCAATACTCATGACATTGATGAATACCTCAACAAGAAGCCAGCCGATATATCCGGTACTTGTCCAGTCTATGAGGCAATTGGATACTGTCCCGCTGGCCTTAAGTGTCGTTGGCTCGGGAGCCACTTCAACAAAGATACTAAGGAAGTGTTGAAGGACGAGGCTAAGGCTGAGCTCGCCAAGAATAATGACTATGAACTCAACAAGATCAACCCTGAGAATCGTGTCAAGCTCCAGAAAAACAAATATGACTTTGTTAAATCAACTCCATACGTAAAATACCTAGACACACTTGTCCAAAGTGAAGCTAATATTGCTAAAAGACAGGAAGACGTCAAGAACAACATTTCCACATATGTTGAGCCACCATTCACACCCGCTGAAAAGAAGCGCATCAACATGAAGGGCGCAAAAATTGTGTCACCCTTGACAACCGTAGGTAATTTGCCCTACCGTCGTCTTATGAAAACTCTTGGAGCAGACATCACGTATAGTGAAATGGCACTCGCCCTTCCACTTTTACAGGGTCACAAGCCCGAATGGGCATTGCCAAAGGCCCACTCCTCGGAGTATCCAGGCTTTGGTGTGCAAATCGCATCTAATCATCATCAACAGGCCACAAAAGCAGCCGAGGCCATAGCTAACGAGACCACACTGGTCTCCGAGCTCAACTTGAATTGTGGCTGCCCAATTGACTTGCTTTACCGTCAAGGTCAAGGTTCTGCACTTTTGGACCAGCCCTCTAAAATGATTCGTATCTTGAACGGTATGAATGCCGTTTCTGGTGATATTCCGGTTACTGTCAAAATCAGAACCGGAACTAAAGACAACAAAAACACTGCATCTGCATTAGTATCCCGTGTCTTAGAAGAAACTCACGTGGCTGCCATTACCCTTCATGGTCGTTCTAGACAACAGAGATACACTAAAGAGGCAGATTGGGACTACGTTGCTGAAGTTGGAAAAGTTGTTCAAGAATGGAACATCAAAAAGGAAGAAAACAAGGACCTACAGGATACTCCTCCTACTTGGTTTGTAGGTAATGGAGACTGCTTCACACATGAACAATGGCATGATGCTGTTAACACGGAGGGAATTGACTCTGTGATGGTGGCTCGTGGTGCTTTAATCAAACCTTGGATCTTTGAGGAAATTGAGGCCCAACAGTATTTAGACAAAAGTGCCACTGAGAGACTTGAGCATATGCGACAATTTGCGAACTTCGCCGTTGAGCATTGGGGCTCAGATGAGTATGGAATCGAAAATGCTAGAAGATTTATGTGTGAATTTATTAGTTTCACACACAGATATATCCCAGTTGGAATTTTGGAAAGACTTCCACCAAAGCTCAACGAAAGACCTCCAAAATGGAAGGGTAGAAATGACTTGGAGACACTTTTAGGGTCTACTGACTACAAAGACTGGATTAAAATTACAGAGATGTTTCTTGGACCTGTATCTCCAAACTTCCAATTTACTCCTAAGCATAAGAGTAATTCGTACTCTTAAATTTATAGATACATTAGAAGATGAAATGAACGTATTGAATTTTAATCTGAAACACTTATATACAGGAAAATTATAAGTAAACGAAATGAACATTTGCCTTATCAACTGAAAGGTGCAAAATTTAAAAGGATACAATTGCTATAGCACCAAAGCTACTTTCAACCAGTTCTCCAGGCTTTTCGTTTTTCATACTTGGTGAGTGAAGTCGCTGAAAATGGCTTCATATTTCTTACTCCAAAAAGATCATTGCAAACAAAATTTGACTTCCTTGACTTCGATCTCTCCATTGTTATATTTCAAAAACTTTTGTGATCCCGGTTTTTACGTTTTGTATGGAATCGGTTGTTTTGAAAAAAAGACAGAGTTTTTTTGAAGAATACGAAACAATAAAAAGAAAAGAAAATGAAAAAGAAAATTGATTTGACTTAAAGCATCGATATGTTATAAGTGAAAATTACTCATACTGTCCGATTAGACTACAAGCTGAGTCAAAATGCAAGGATACATAAGTACTTACTGTGGTTCATTTTTCAACCTAATAGGCTTTTCTTGCCTTGGGCTGTTTCTTTTCTTTAAGATGGGTCTTTGGTATCCAGTTAGGGTCGTAACCAGTGGAAGTTCCCTTAGCAGTGACTGGGACCTTGACCGGAGCAGTTCCCTTGAAGTAATCTTGTAAAATTTTTGGGTTGTAGAAGTAAAGTGCAGCAGCAACAAAAGCAACCAAAATTATCTCCAATAACAAAAGTTGGGGGTCAAAGAAGGAAATTGGATCCTCAACAACAGTAAGAAGCTGAGATCTGGCTTGCATAACCTTCAAGTCGTCGTCATAAGCGATGAAAACACTAGGAGACAAAACATAGTTTCCAGCGTCCATGTCCAAGTTGATCTTCTGTCTGAAGATATCACTTGTACCAGGCTTGATGACAATTGGACCGATGGAGTTAGCAGTCTGATTAACAGTAATCTCACCAGTCTTTGGATCAATAAAGTGTCCACCAATACCAACAACTGACATATCCTTTTCCTCGTTGTTTACAAGAGTATAGAGGATTTCAAGAGGCTTTGTGGTCAGTAACTCCACCATTTGTTGAGGCTCCACGTCAGGATACTGCTCCAAAACATAAGACAACTCAAACTTTGTAATTTGCTCACTTGGAGGATGTTGAGGAGCGTCTTTGTCGTTAGAATGGAATTTTACAGCTGGTCCAGGTGCATCTTCCTCAGCAGCAAGAGCTCCGGCAATAGCCGTGAAAGCCATAGCAAGAAATGAAAATCTCATTATTTAGAAATAAAAAAACGAATTTGGTCAAATGAAACTCGTAGTTTCTTTACAAGGTAATGGATAGTGTCAGGTTGTTTTAGTTTAATGGAGAATGGAATCTGGAGATTGGTATAGACGTGGCCCATTGTGCAATCCTAGTCACGTGACTCATATATGAAACCACGGAATGTTTCAAGTTGAAATATGTCAGAGATCGATTGAAAAAGGTAAATTTATGTAGGGAGAGGATAAATCGATTGAATAAGATCACTTTAGAATAAGTATTTTTTTTGGCCGTTGTTTTTTGGGCTGAATGTGTACGTTGGCGGTATATTGATTGTTCTATGGTCACTTAAGCTGAATTTATAGAAATTCGGAAAGATATCATTAATTTTATCAGCTCTTTCAACTAGAAAAAAGCTGATTTAATAGACCAGTGCTAGTAAGTGGATCCAGTTCGATTTCCTTTCGGCGGCTGAAGAACAACGAGAGCGATTCCGAACATCAAGAACAAGAGATGATGAGCACCAGAAAGATTGTAATATTTTCGTTATATGGATGAAGCTGAAAAATTGCACGTCGTTTTGAAAAGTAGTATCATCTACATAGACTTCTTGTTCATTATCTCTAGTCCCAAACCGAAGGCTCCACTACAGAGATCAAAAAAAAAAAAAAAAAACAGACCAAGAAAATTTTGTTTCAGAAATTCTAATTTAAAGCCCATTTAAAGACATTCTTTTACGCGTTTAACTTTTTCTTACCTTCAGAACCCATACGATCACCCCATACTAAGAAGACTACATCAACCAGATCTCCATCATCATCGCTACATGGCCACCACGTCGCCTTCATCACTTCATATCGCTCGATTTTAATACAGCATAAAATTTTAGCCCTAGCACCATAATTCCATCATCGGCGATAGCACAAACAGTCATTTAAATACTCATCGTCCTCATCATGTTCTCATTGGCCCAACCACAGAGCGTCAGAAGAGGTGCAAGACGTGCTCTCCATATTAATGCAGCTACTAGCACGCGGTCAGCTTTGGCGCTACGACTGGGAGCTAATGCAAGTAATGCCCTGCTTTTTCTCCGGCTCCTTCGTAGTCCTGGCCACTTAACCTTTGTCACAGCCAACGTCGCCCTTCTTGTTCATCTACAGCTTTTAAGCACTCGCAGAAGGATGGAAGAGCAACAACTGAAATTTGCTTCTGATAGAGATGAGCTTGTTAATTTTGACGATGTTGTTCACGACTTGGATTCACAGAATGAAGAACTCCAAAATCAGATCCTGAAGCTCAAACAAGTCAAGAGAATGGCGCAAAAACCTCTGAATGAATTTAGAAAGAGTTCCGTTTCTCGTGATGGACTAATGTCTCCGCATATAATGGCACAACAGCTTCGCCAGAGTACTCAAATGCAGAACCAGGAGCTACTAGCAAAGAAGTACATTAAGGATAGAGCAACGTACAAAAAGCTAGCGCAAACGCCCGAGGTTGTTGAAAAGCTTTTTCCAGACGTCCAGGAACTGGCTATAGTGTCTAATAACGACGAGCCTGTGGCTTTGAAAGATGACCCTACAGAGACAAGCTATACAAAACTTTACGCATCCACAATCCAAGACTCCTTGATGCTTCTCTCCAACATGATAATTAAACAATTTTTGGTTGAACTTAATCTCCGAAAGGCGCTTGGTGATAAGGGATTATTGGAAGAATATCCAATTGACTCGTATATGACTGAAAATGAGTTCTTTAAGCATTTGAATAGAAGAGATCGTTCAGATATTGATTACTATCTTACAGAACTTGCCGATGATGATGCAGAGGCTCAATTGAGCGACATTCTCGATGACTTGAGTCATAGTGAAGCTTTCTCAGATGAATCTCTGAGACGAGAGGACATTTACCACTACAAGTCAGGACACTGGCTCAATTACATGGATAGCGACACAACTAACCATATTCAAAGTGATCTGTATCCAAGGTTCTTGTCTCCAGTAGTAAACGATGAAGAGTACATTTCTAAACTCAAATCACTTTTTGCTGCATACAAGTCCGACTCACATCCTTTTAAACACGCCAATCTTGCATTAGAGGTGGCAAAAATGCTAGCAATTGGAGGAAAGTATAGTCCATCTTTGTCAATATTCCGTGTCCTATTAGATAAATTTGGTGAAATAGGCTTATACAATTACCAGGCTTTAGTTCACGACACACTTCCTTCGTTTGAAAATATTGGAGCAGAACTATTAAGCGAGGGAGTTGATGCTGATGCGGCTACGCAGGAACTCTATAAGAAGCTCATCGAAAAAGATCCACAGTACTTGAAGAGCTTGATAAACTTCGAATCTCGAAAAGAAAATGTTGCCAATTTGAAGTTCTTACTCAATTACTTAGAGCCGGCGGCGTTGAACAAGGCTACATTACCGAACTTCATGCCTCTGTTTTTAAGTAAAGTTTCCGGAGCTAAGGAGACAATTGCGGGCGCTGGCGTATCAACCGTGGATCTGAACACTATCGAAAGCGCTATTAACGCGTGTGCCAAGCTAGGGGATCATGAGCGTATTGATCGGATTCTACTTAAACTCATTTCTCAGCTGGCACCGATCTCTATGAGCGCCGATACTCTTCCTCAAAACGCAAGGAATTTCAGTCAGGAACAAAAATCGAATTATCAAGAGCTTCTTAGTGATAAAGTTCTTCTAACCTTGGGTGAAATATTTATTCGTCGCGAAGATAAAGTTCGCCTGGCTTGGCTTTCACCTCTTGTCGCTGCCAGATTAAAGAAGAATGGGAGTGAAGGCAGTGTTCAACTTGTCACACTTGGTGAGAAATTAGAAGCACTCGCGCCATCGAACAAAGTTACACCAATAGAGGTTTCAGCGGCTAAAAAAAGCGTTGTTTCTAGGAGCAATGAGACATCAAGCGCTAAGCTCAAGCCACTGACACAAACCAGAAGACCTTCGAGTTCTGCAAAACCCATCCAGATCAACTCATCTAAAAAAACCGTCCCTTCAGGTTTGTCAGTTTCAACAAATCTGGGATTTGCTGATAGAGCAGTTAGCATGGCGGCCTAATTAGGGACTGTGTGCAGTCCGCAGAGATTGGAGTGAGTATAGAGGAACCATGAGATGAGCGAAAAATATCACCAGTATCTAGTCAAATTCATTACACAAACACTGCATCAACAAAAATATAAAACGTACTATAATCCAACAAAGCAATAATGAAGTTCCTCACCACAAATTTCGTCAAGTGTGCAGTCAAGACCTGTGATTCGTCCACAGAGGCATTCCCTCTCTCATTCTCCGAATGTCAAATTGTCCAAGAAGAGCTGGACTACAATCCAGAATTTATAGTTCACATGTTGGAGAGACTAGAATGGGATGCAGTTGTGCAAGTGGCAAGAGATTTGGGTAACGAGTCGCTCCCTGCCGTCAAACCAGAGGGTTTGGATCCTATCATGGAAGATGACCAGGCAATCTTACGTGATCTCCATACGTTATTGGTAGAAACGCATATAATTGAGGGCAAGATGACATGCCGCAATTGTCAACACATGTACTTTATTAAGAACTCCATTCCCAACTTTTTGTTGCCTCCTCATTTGTGTTAAATTCATTTCGAGAAGGAAAGAGGCAGGTAATGGAGAAAAGAGAAATAGGAACTAGGGAAATAAGATAGAATTGGACGACATCTGAATGTTTTGAGTTGAGGAAGTATGGTTATCGTTCTGGATCCATTGATTAATTAGGACCATTGATTATACCAAGACCATTGATTATATTAAGTCCATTAGTCCTATTGGGGCCATTATGGTGGAAAATCTACGAGACGAGTTTGTAGTCAAGGCAGGTCTAGTGTTGTTTTTGTGATTCTTAGATTAAATTCTTTTCTTTGATTTGCGTGTGGTTCTATTTCCCACGGCCCTTGATGAGCTATCCTTCTTTCAAATTAAACACATCTCTCAATCAGCAAAAGACTAAGGTGTGATTATTCTTTGAAAGGTACATAATACAGAGTAGTCGTGTTAATGGTTTGCCAATTGACACGGTTGTGATATGGCTTCCTTAGTATTATGGGCCAACCCCTTCGAAGAACTGTGTTCTTCGAACTTAAATTCGATCGTAAATCGTCGTCTGATAAACTAACCACTACCATCTCTACAAATCGATCCTTCTCTTTACTTATGTAGGTAAAGAGCACTTCAAGATCCTGCTAGCGCCGACTCTTGATCTAGTACACAAACAAACCAATCTATACAACCAGATACTCAACCCAACTCAATAAACAAACTCAAAATTACTAATAAACCAAAAAAACTATTGAATTCCAAAATCACAAATGATCCCTTGTAATTCATTGTATTCTGCTTTATCAATTATCACCTATCTCATCCACACCCGTACACCACGCACATTTTGTCCACTACTACCATTTCGAAAGATTAATTAACACTATCTCTACTCCACCAACATCCAATTCTCCAATACCACCCACGTACCCATCACAATTGATTAACCATGTCCGGCGCAGGTAACAGAGAGCTGGTCTTTCCCACGCGGATGACGTTGGGTTTGATGAAGGGTAAGTTAAAGGGAGCTCAACAAGGCCATTCTCTTTTGAAGAGAAAGTCTGAAGCCTTAACCAAGAGATTCCGTGATATCACGCAGCGGATCGACGATGCCAAGCGAAAGATGGGACGTGTCATGCAGACGGCAGCTTTCTCGTTGGCTGAGGTTCAATATGCCACTGGTGACAATATCTCATACCAGGTTCAAGAGAGTGTTCAGAAGGCTCGCTTCCAAATTAAGGCCAAGCAAGAGAATGTTTCTGGTGTTTACTTGCCTGCTTTCGAAAGCCATATCAATGAAGACATCAATGACTTCAAAATGACCGGTTTGGGCAGAGGTGGTCAACAGGTCCAAAAGGCCAAGATGGTCTACACCAAAGCCGTTGAGACACTTGTGGAATTAGCCTCTTTGCAAACCGCATTCATTATCTTGGATGAGGTTATTAAAGTGACCAATAGAAGAGTCAATGCCATTGAGCATGTGATCATTCCTCGTACAGAGAACACTATCAGTTACATCAATTCCGAGTTGGACGAATTGGACCGTGAGGAGTTTTACCGTTTGAAGAAGGTGCAGGAGAAGAAACAAATTGCCGTTGCTGCTGAAGAGGCTGAGGAATTGGCCAAGAGACAACAAGAGAATGCTGACGAAGGTGAAGATGAAGACGACGATGCCGCCGCCCAGGAAGAAGAGGTAGCTGCTGAGGTAGCTGAAGAGACTGAAGAAGCCGAAGGCTCCCCTGAACAAGAAGCTTCTAAAACAGAATCTTCAGTGACAACTGCACCAAAGCCAAAGAAGAAGAACAAAAAGAAGAAGAAGAAGAGCACTGCCGTGCAACCTAGTGAGAGCGAGGTTGTAGAGGATGTAGAGAAGTTGGCAGGCGGCAAGGGAGATGTGTTGCAAGAAGCTGAGGATGACATCATTTTCTAAAATGATTAGATATAATCCTTAGAGCCTTAGACAGCGCATTTTTGGCTTGGAAGTTGGACGAATCTATAATTCAGGTTTGCCGGTACTTCCAAGCTAGTCCCTTACTTTTTTTCTTTCTCGCTCACATTCTTTTGAGTAGTCACAGAATAATCTTAGATCCATGGCGAACAATTGACTTGCCACCGATAGTTAGTTTTGATAAACAATCTCGCATTTGACACCTGTACCACGACATTGATTTCAAAATGTTTGTCTATCTTTATGACAAGTTTATGAAAAACAACAATATCTTGTTTGAAAGTAATTTTTCTCATTTTTCTATGTGAATACGTCCAATCTGTACTATAGTCATTTTTTCGACAATCGAATGGCTTAAACACGAAAACAAAGCAAATATCTTAAAGAGAAAAATTTCATTGATTTTCACTTCTATAAATATTTTGCTGGCTTCGCTTTAATTCATCTAAATTACTTCTTGTTTGACATATTTGCAGCTATACCCCAGTCCTGCAGACACCTGAAACAATAACAAAACCAAGATCTAGTCAAAACAAACAGATTTTCCACTTCATCCCTAAATCGACCCGATAGAGAAACTATCAGACTAATCAACATCAAAATCACGAAAACTTTTTCATTTTTCTCTTGCTCATTGTCCTGAAATCTTCGTTCCCGGTCACAGTGGCATCCACATACAAACAAGGGCACATATGCCTCCAGACCCACTGATTTCGCTTAAATGGGCCTTGGATGAGCTTCTGTGGTCTCTGATACTCGAATTTGATGACTATGAGCAAAATCCAGACCTTCAAAGCGTCAGAATTGGGAAAACTGTGGAATGCTTACTTCCATACACAAAGCGGCTCGTGGAAGTTCTTAACCAGGTTCTGACTACGGAATTGACCGTTGAATGGCATTCAAACGAAAGGATTTCAGTGATGGAAGTCTCTGGTTTACTTAAACGTATTGATTCATATTTGACTTCTGTATATAGTTGGTGTGTAAAGCTAGAAGATCCAAAGCTATGTTCACACCTTAAGGTTCTTACGCTGCGCACTTTTGACGCAGAACAGCTAATGGCTCCGCTTCTCAAGAAATGCTCTTTGGCTATGCGGTTTGTCGAAATACAACATTCTCAGATGCTGGCGCTAAGGGATGAGATTGATCGTTGTTCATCTCAACTACCAGAGATGCAACAGAAACAGATAAGTGTAGCACTTCCTTCCACTATCAACCTCAAAGATGTGTTTGAAAAGATCAGAGTCAGTGATATCTCGCATCTGTCTGGCTACTCAGCCAAGTTGGCGTCTTTGGCGGTGTTTTCTGAAGCCGATAGCTCCATACTCAAGAGTCTACAGGGCTTAGCATGCCACATAGATGCACTTAAATTCTCCATGACACTATTCAAGCAAGAAGTGAGTGATTTCATGTCTCTGTGCGGTCAGTATTTCCCCACAGCTTGCGCTGAATTGCATAGCTCAGTACAATACGTCGAGAGGATGTGGACACGGATGCAATCTGATTACGCGATATGCAAGAAGGTTCTATTGGATCGGAACTGTAACATCTTGTTCTCATTTTTGATCGAAGAGACTCTCGCGGTCGTTCGCAAGATGAAATCTCAAAATTTTATAGATGACACGCTCTCTGAACGAGATAGGCTCAACTTGAAGTTATGCTCTGGGGTGATCAATTTCATACATAATGCTTTCAAAGAAGAGATAGTCACTCGGTCCGAGCTATATGCTAAGTATAACGAGGTTCTTTTAGTTGAGTGGGAAGAGCTCAACAAAAAGATTCAGGCTTCTGACATAATGGCTGGTCCCATGTCCGTCGAGCTGACACCTTTAGCGTCGCTTCTGTCTCCATTTAGTGATCGTCGAGTATTCTCATGTTCCGACGCCCCTGAATTCTTGCGTCGTCTTAATCTTCGCAAAGAGCCTTCTTCTATGACACAAGAAGTCAGTGATACTCCAGATACGACACCCCGGAATACGCCAATTGAAGGAACAAAATCAATACATTCGCAAACTCCTGAGAAACTCGTCCCCGAGTCTTCTCTGAGCAGAGTGTTAGGGCTAGGACTTAATCTTGGCTTGGAATTCGGCCAATCGTCAGCTGTGCCGCTTAGTGTAGTGAAGAAGGATCGAATCTTGAGTCTTAATATTCACCCGTCCTTGGAAAAGGGGACTAACTTGACTGAGAAATTTGAAAAGCTTCACATGACTGGGCCCACCGAGCCATTACCACAATTACGGTCACCCGCGGACCTCAGAAAAACAAGCAGGGCAAAGAGTCAAATCCCTAGAATGGTAGATAACTACGATCCAAATAAGTTTCCCAAAATCAATCAAATGGATGCGTGTGGGTCGAAGATACCGATGATATCTCGAACTCATCCGCTATTCGTGGGGATTCAAATACCTAAGCGGCGGGCCCGCATTCCCTCGCAAGATTTCTCTGTTCTTTACACAAATTTACGCACACCACCAGGTTTCAACTTGAGTGCCGCAGACACTTCTACTCCAAGAGTCCAGGTACGGAACTCTCCTACCAATGCCAGTTATTGCTTGGGATTAATGACCCCAAACAACACGCTTGGGTCAGTAGCAGAAAGATATTCCCCTGAGGTATTGGACTGGGGGTCTCGGCCTCTGCTGCGGCGTAGAAATGCGTCAACCTTGTCTACTCCAGCTCCAAAGTATACGAAAAAGCCATGGAAGTGATAATTGTGGTGGGTATGCCAAAGGTATTATTGGAGAAGAGATGAATCGACGAAAAATGGCGGATTCTCAGAACAACTTAATAATGTCGACTGAGACGTTCTCATGGTCGTCTCATGCCTTTGCACAATTCATGTGTATTCAATTCGTTCATACATTAATGTTATTTAGGTTATATATTTTACACATTGCAATCATTTGCTTATAATGAATGATGAAGGTCGATTAGTAGAATGTATTACCACGCTTCATGACCAATCCCGTGATATTTTTGTTGTCTTAACTCATGATTACTTTTTGGATCCATCATCAATGGTTTTGCTCGTGAATCCGTCTAAAAAGAAATCACGTCCAAAAATCTTATACATCCAACTATTCCTCTCAACCTCCCACTTCTCCTCTTCGCTAAATTTCCGTATACCCTTGTCTCCACCCAAGTACTCACCTTCCTGAATCTTCTTAGTCGATTTCCCTGAAAGACGGCGATATATCTCATATCCTGGTATGAGAAGAATGGGAATCGAGAAGAGTACAAAGTAAATACCCCTATATCTCGTCTTTATTTCCTTAGGTGCAGCTTTCCAGTCTGGTTTTCCAGTTTCAACTAGTCCTCGAAGAAACGTTTCCTGGGCTCTAGATTCGCGGGTTTTGGGCGCCTTAGGCGGTTCAGGACGCGTGTCACGTCCCTCACGATGAAATGATGAAGTTTTGAAAGAATTTGGGGTCTTCATGGCCGAACTGCTTAAGAAACCCTTGAGAACTTGGATAAGTGAAGATAAGACAAATCTAGAAGCTGGGGACGGACAACAAATCAGCAAAGAATCACAACACAATCTTCGAGATTTGAAATAAACGAGATTTAATGATAATTTACAATTTTTGTTATAAAATCTCTCCTTCCTTTCTGAGTCTATTTATATTTGACACAAGTTTTATTGGTCTAGATACACTCCCAAATTCCAGACAGATCATTATCATTGATCTCCACTGATTCACTACAAAAAATGCTCGAAAGCTTAATTAAACAATACGCCAGTGTTTATAACCGCCCAGAGAACATAACCTATGCGTACGGTACCGCCGGTGTCCGCATGGATGCCCTGCTTTTGGACTATGCAATGTACTCCATGGGAATCCTTGCAGCCCTTCGGTCCAAGGCATTGGACGGTCAAACTGTCGGAGTGATGATTACTGCGTCTCATAATCCTCCCAAAGATAACGGTGTTAAGGTTGTTGACCCAATGGGATCAATGTTGGTGGCCCTGTGGGAGTCTTATGCAACCCGTTTGGCCAACTCTCCAATTGAAGCTTTAGCAGAAACAGTCAAGGCAATTATCGCCGAGGAGAAAATAAATTTGGACGTAAAGGCTTCAGTGGTAGTAGCTCGAGACTCTCGTGAATCTTCTCCTCGTTTAAGTAAGGCATCCATCGATGGAGTCCAGTCGATTCCTAACTCTGCATTCGAGGACTTGGGCTTAATGACAACACCTCAATTGCACTACATCACTCGTACCCTGAATGATCCTGCTTTTGGTGTTCGCCTGGAGGAAGGATATTACCAGAAAATGTCCGATTCTTTCAAGAAAATTGTATCCTACGGCGCTGCCGACAAAATAGATATCACTGTAGACTCTGCCAACGGTATTGGTGCTCCAAAGATAAAAGAGCTCGTAGAAAATTATTTGAGCGACGTGATTGACGCTTCATTTGTGAATTCTGCCTATGATCAGCCAGACACGCTCAATTCAGACTGCGGCGCCGATTACGTCAAAACTAACCAGAAACTCCCTAAAAGTGTCTCGCCAAAGCCTGGAAAACTCTATGGTTCTTTTGATGGAGATGCAGACAGACTCGTTCATTACTACCAGAACCAAGACGGCAAGTTCTGTTTGCTTGATGGTGATAAAATTGCAACTTTACTTGCATTATTCTTACAAAAACTTCTCTCACGATTGGCCAAATTGGACCTTGAAGTCGCTGTTGTCCAAACTGCTTACGCTAACGGCCTGGCCACAAACTACGTTGAAAACGTCTTGAAAGTTCCTGTAAGGTGCACTCCTACAGGTGTTAAGCACTTGCATCACGAGGCCGAAAAATATGATGTGGGTGTATATTTTGAGGCCAATGGTCACGGAACAGTGATCTTTTCTCCTGAAGCCGAGAAGAAGATCTTCGGCTATGAGGCCGCAACAGAAGATGAGAAGGAAGCCAAGGACGTTTTGAGCCAATTCACCAAACTCATCAACCAGACCGTTGGCGATGCTATTTCAGATTTGTTGTGTGTATTGGCAGTCCTTCATTACTTGAAGTTGTCTCCAGCTGACTGGGATCAGGCTTATGTTGACTTACCGAACAAACTAGTGAAGGTTGTTGTGAACGATAGAAACATCTTCAAAACTACCAACGCAGAAAGAACATTAGTTGAACCTGCCGGGTTGCAATCCCAAGTGGATGCTGCAGTAGCTAAGTACCTGAAGGGCCGTTCGTTTGTTAGAGCTTCAGGAACCGAGGACGCTGTCAGAGTCTATGCCGAGGCTGAAACCAGAAAAGAAGCAGACGAATTGAGTGAAGAAGTTAGACTTTTGCTTGTAGAGTCTTATGGTAAAAAATAAATCTCAATGAATACACAATACATATAGATCACAGAAGACAGTAATCTAGGCTTCTATAATTTGACGCTTGTAGTCCATATATGTTGTGAGACATTCAAACTTAACTTTCACAGCCACCCTCCAAATTGTCTCTCCTTTATTAGTAGACAAGAGATATTAAATTTACATATGCCCAATTGTTCTATTGATGATATGTGCATGCTATAAAGAAAGACGTAATGCTGAAGAAGTTCCACTTTCAAGAACTTTTTTTGTACTCTCCAGGAGTAACTAGTTTATTTCCCAAAACCCAGAGACCTCTTTTTTTCTTTTTTGCCTTTTGTTCTAATTTCCGATACCACGATTCGTTATTACCAAACTCTGCACCAACCTTTGCCTCGTAAACCACACCAATTCCATTTCGAATCATCTCAGCACTAACATCTTTGTATCCAGTTAACTTCCAGACCTGGGCACGAGCTACCAAGCGTTTATATTGGTCTATAGAGTAGGGAGTGATAGTTACTGAGCGGTTCATTAAGTAATTCTGAAGCCATTCGAGGGCTTCGTCGGAAAAAGGTTGCGCTGGCTTTCCAAAATGGGCTCTCTCTGGCGCATCTACACCACAGAGACGAATCATGAGAGTCTCGTTTTGAAGATTGGTTCTACCCTCGGGAACCTTGCGTAGCCAGCCCCATCCAAGCAAGGGACCACCGGGAGTATGATAAAAGCGAAAATTATCGCCATCGCCAACCCTGGTAACCTTTCCGTAGAGCTTTCGGCCTCCATTTAACATGCTCGGCGTGAGGTTTAAGTACGTTTGTATGCGACGAAAGAAGCGATTATATAGGCGATAAGATAAGAACAATGACGCGCTCATTCCAGCAGAAAGTAAGAGAATCCTAGGATCTTGTAGGGATACATCATTTTGTTTATCTTCTTCACTCATTGAGGACCAACTTGGAATGGTTTAGCAGATAGAATATCAACCAATAAAGAAGATAGAGCGGTGAAAAATAGGACAGAGGCGAAGGAAATCAAACTTCGATGGAGTTAGAGTTGATTCAAAGTAAGCCTGTTAGGTATATATGTTAGTTAGATCCTTGAAACGAGTTTCGTCCCTTTGATTGCTGGGCCTTTGACAGTAGACTGACAGCGCTATGCAGAGAGAGAGTGGCTGTGAATATAATTAGGTGTAGGAGAAAGCAAGAGACAAAAGTAATTTGTTTCAGCCGTCACTCTAAGAGTCCTTCTAAGTTTCTTTCAAATCCAGCTCCTTTGTTTTGGTGAAGGAGTAATCTGCAGGCCATCTGATCAAATCAAGATGGGGTATTTGCAGCCGGTTGCAAATCAACTTTTATGGTCAACAAGAGAGTGAATTTTTTTCTATTGAATTGAGGTCACCGAATTTTGGATCTTATTTATCGAGAAACTGCTGGTGCATCCCTTGCTGGGGGCATTTACGTATCTGAAATCAATGTATGTTTCATGTCGCTCTCTGCCGATTAAACGGACTTTTGTCTATTTTAAATGTTTTAAAGAGACTTGGAACAATGCCTTTTGGTAATTTTTTTTTTCTGAGCGACAGTTTGGTCTATTGGCTATGGTCTTCGCAGAACATGCCTTCAATATAGCATGAATATCTCATAAATTTCCACGAGAATTGAGAGAGATAATAATACCATGTTTTTCTTTAATTTACACCGCCTTCAATTTTCTCCTCACAATAAAGAAATTGCCCAAGCTTTACTTCATCATTGGCTTATCAATAAGTCTGAAGCTAATCATACTTCCACGAAACATAAAGAAATAAAAAAAACCAGATATACTCTGGAATACCGAAACATGGAAAATATTTCCAAATTGCAAAAAAAAATCACTTACACCAAATCTTTGCCGTTTATTGTCTCACGTGAGGTTGATATCAACTGGCTCAATTTTAGGCAAGTTGAACCCACCACTAAACCTACCTCTTCCAGCCTCGAATCCTTAAACCTCATCCAATGAGCATTCCAGACGGAGAATACGAAATTGATATTCTGGCGTTGCTAAATCAAAAAGCATCCAGTGAAAATGGCCCAGATTCCATCGCCATTCGGTACGGATTCATTCCAGATTCTATGGATCAATCCAAGCCTCTCAAACTCTACCAAAACAACGAGGTTTGCATTCTAGAAGCGCAGCTGATCGATAGAAACACTCGCTCGCTGTCGAAACCAGCTTCGGTCATATTTGAGGGTGTTCCACAGAGACCCAGGTCCTCACAGGGTCAATCGGCAGATTCGTACTACTTACTGCTCCAACCAGCCACAGACACCAACAATGTTCCCATGGTGAAACTTCGACAGCTTGGAAGTACTATCCGAGTCAGTAAGACACGTAATGCCGAAAAGTGGCGGAAGTCCATATCTGAATGGACTTCTTCAGCTGAATCGAACTTTCCAATTCCTACAATGTCACCTGGAGCCCCAGAGAATGTTACTAAAAACAGTAGTAATAACAAAGCGATGTCTCCTACTGTGGCCGGCCCAGGTTTAAGTGCTACAACTACAAAGACAACTACAAATGCTTCGGGAAGTGTGGGAACTAACGTAGGTGCAAGTGTTGGATCAAGCGTAGGCAAACAAGCACAGGGTGCCAGGGCTACTAATGCTAAATTGGGACATACTGCGTCTAATCCAGAGACTATAAACATCAATATGAATCGTGCTAACCTTGAGACTTCGTCAAACCCTTCCTCTAAACCACACACGCCTAATCCACTAGAAAGAGAATCAAAGGCTACTGGAGACAGATCTACTAAAGCAACTAGTCCTCTGAAAGGAAGTGTTTCTTCGAAGGCACCTCCTAAGGGGAAAAGACCAGCAACATCAAGCGCTTCTCGCGGACGTAATATGACGTCTAAACGGCCTCCAACGTCAACACCTGAAGTCAAAGAAGACATTATCAGTGTTTCTGACTTTGAAGATCTTGACAGCGCGGATGAATTCGACTCAACTAACACTGTCATGCCTCCGGTAGTAGCCTCGAAGCGTACACAAAACAAAACAGAAACACTGTCTAGGACACTGTCAAAGACACATCCTAAAGTACTGTCCAAGACGGAACCCAGAATTCTGGCCAAGAGTCAACCAAAATCACAATCGAAACAGCAACAACAACAACAACAACAACAACAACAACAACAACAGCCTCACTCCGGTGATGTCTCTCTTAATGACGACTTTCAAGATTTGGAGGACCAATTGGAAGAAGTTCTTGAGAATTCTGATGATGCGAATCCCCTGCTGTCTTCGCGGGCCGAACCAGCAGTGGATAGCGATTCCGATAGTGACGAAGACACAGACCTCAATGCATTCTCTGGCGGGCCAATTGTGATTGACATGGAGCTGTCTGCACCAAGTAAAAGAGGTTCAAGAATGGCCACAGCTTCTGCTACGAGCAAGCCAATGAGTTTACGTGAGCTCTATGGTGAAGGTAGAAATGAAGATTACAGCTGCAGCGAAGAGGAATAGATAACAGCGTAATTGAAACAATGATTTGGAATTAGTCAAGTAACGATTTATAGATTAAAGAATTCAATTTTTTTTTTGCGTATTTGGAAATAAATTTTCAAGTATCCTAGAATCTGGGGTAATCAACTCCATATTCCAACAGGTAAACAAAGCCAAACTCCATTAACATAAGCATTTAAGGCGTAAAAACCTTCAATTCCGAACTTCACGCGAGTACAGTGGAATTCCGAGTCTTTTTTGCAACCTAGCTTTTGTAATACTCCAATCTAAAGAGGTTACTTGAGAAACCATACACCGATGTTCGAAATGTCACTCAACGCTCTACGAGAGCGAATAGCCAATCTTGAAGTAGAGCTTGGCTTGGATGTCAATATTGAGGAGAACGATTCCGCAAAAACTGAAACGTCAGTTCAGGGTTCTGTCGTATCTCAGTTGGCAACAATGCAGCTTCAAGTAAAAAAGATACTCAATTCGAATGAAGAACTTAAAAAAGTACCTCAAATTCTTCGAGATTTTGGATCGGAAATAGATTCAAATGTTTCTCAGGATGAGATGCTGGCGGATCTGGGTGGGCAGGCAGAGAAACAAGAACGCCTTTCGGCACGAATGGAGGCAATATCAATGTTTTTGAATAGTACTACGGAATTGCAACATCTAGATTTACCTCCTTTTCCCAGAAGCCTCATCAATTCGCTTGACGTATCAACTTTCGAGCAAAATGCCACAAAATTGCAGGAACTTACGCAGATGTATGAGATTTTGGTAGCAAAAAATCTTCTTGTAATCTATAGATTCAAAGAATTGGCACGGAAGGAATCTGAATTCTGGTCCAAAGTGGACTCCAGGCTACTAAGTCTACATGGTGAAGCACAAAACATGACAACCAAATCAAACTACCTCCAACTATAAACCCGGAACTGTTGTTCTTTTCTGTTTGTTTGAAGACGGAGGACAATACGCTTGTTTGGGAGACTCGCTTCGGCGTGATCTAGGAAAGAGAGGGTGTATTTTATGTTACAGATAAAGAGAATCACCGAAATTTCCCAATAACAATCCTCAAATGACTGTCAAATGACTGTATTTGAAATAGAATTGACAAATAATTTGATCAAATCACCAAATACTCGTTCAGTACTGTAACAGTATTATAGTCCTTGACTCCACGAAAACATCTCACATATATTCAGCATTCAAATGAAATCCCCAAATTTATATAACTTAATAATATTTCTTCGTCTCCAAAAAAAAAAACAAATCTAAAACCCAGTCCTCTTCAATGAAATATGTACTTAAACAACAAAGAACGCAAATATTCACCAAAAACCAAGAAAAAAAAAACAACCCAAAATAAACAAAAATTGCACTTAATTGAAGCCCCCAAAAATCCACCGTTTTCACCCTCGTCTGACCGTTAGCCGTGTCACTGTTGACATCTCCCATCGCATTCCAGATATTTACGCCGCGCCCTAAAAGAAAAAGACAACACCAAAACTCTACCACTCTTTATTCCGCTCAGCATTGGCTAAACCAGCTCTCGAAACACGGCTCTGTTAATTTCAACTAGAGGCGCTTTGAGAAAACCAAGTCACGCGAAAAGAACTCGTTTTCTGTGTCCATTTGTCGATCCTAGAACACTGACTCCAGACTTGGAAAATTCGAAAATTCCCGTGTGATAACACTGTGAAAAAGCCCGAATTTGCGTGTTTTTTGGTGTTTTTTTGGTTATCCGCTTTGTTATTTTGAAACGCTTTTTCCGTGGAAATTCTGCTTATTATTCTTCTTTTGAAATTGTTGTCGTTTGTTGTGAACATTTGACTTGGCGTAGCTTAGAACATTTCAAGACGCTCAAGACGCTCAAGACGCAATTGCAACCCAACTTCGCCTAACAAACTGTATTTTGATAAACAGTTGACTTTTTTGTTTCAAACCGTTCATTTGATCTTCCAAAAGAAGCTCCTTTCTCCTTATTATTCTCCACTTTCTGATACCCACTACCTCCCCTTCTCATCACTTCTAACATACTTAATCTACAAACTATGACAGAAGAAACCACAAAGAAATCTACCTCCAAGGTAATTGACTCTCTTCATTCTCAAATTGATGAATTACGCAGTGAGCTCGAACTCTTGAAACTCTCTCACAACGACCATAAGAAACGTAATACCATCTTGTCCACGAAAAATGACTCTTTGGTGGACCAATTGGCTAATTACAAACACGAAAATGATATGATCAACGCGCTTTTGAAAAGAAAAGAACGTCGTATTGCCGATTTGGAAGAGGAATTCGACCTGTTGACTTCAGAGTCTGAATCCTTGAAACTGTCCGTCAAGAACTACAAGATCCGATGCGACAACTTGCAGGAATCTCTGGCTTCTTCGGCTGCTGAATTTGAGCGTTTGAAGATTGCCTACGATGCTATTGTCGCCGCTCAGAGTGAATACAAACGCCATTATCTGGAAGAAATTGCACAATTGACCAACGAGCTTTCGAATTACAAGAAACTGTCTACTGCGATGTTAACTGAATTTATGACCAAGATTGAAAGTAACGACAAGGATGTTGATGTGTTAATCGAAAGTCTTTCGAGTAAAAGAAAGGCTTTGGATAGTATCTATGTCAGCAGAAACAAGACAGTGATTGAGTTCCTCGGTCAATTAGCACGTGCCGCCAAACTACATGGCGAAGAGTCTCGCTCGATCTTGCGTGATAATGTCGAAATAATTAACTTGATCAGACAGAAGATGCCCGAGTTACAAGAAACTATCTCTGAGCGCAGTGAGGCTTCCGTAGACTTGGATAGTCTTTTAGGTGACACTTCTTCGTGCCTTGACTCGGATTTTGCTGACTTAAGCATGAACTCTGCCACTTCAGATGAGGGAATTTCGGGTAATGTTTCTCGCCCCAAGAATTCGAAGAAGACCCGCCAAAGAAAGGTTTTGAACAGGGCATCCCCAGAAGCTCCAGATGTGCAACACAGTGAAATTCTTTTAAAATCTCGCCAGAGTCTGAAGGGCCACCATGGCGCCCGTGCTGCTTCAAGTGAATCGCAGGGATTGCGTCTCTCTATGGGCAATCAAAGACCTTCTTCGTCTAGTTACGGCAATAACTCACGCAACGCATCCAGTGGATCTAATAGAAACTCATCTTATGGTGGCTACTCAGCGGCTCAAACTGCCGAAAGCTCCTTTTCGAACAATAACCACAACAACAATCAAAACGGCCTCCAGCGAAGCGCTAGCGCTTCTGGAGGTAACAATGCAAATAGACGCTCTCTGTCACAACTGCCTACGCTTGGCAATAGTGGTCGCAACTCCAAGAAACATGGTTCAAGTCCTCTTATAGGTAATTCCGGTCCAAATCAACAGAACAATAAAAATTATAAGAGACGGCTGTTTCACGGTGGAAGTAACAACTACAATATAGGCCACAACGAGCTCTCTTTGGGCTCGGCTCAGAAGGTGGGCGCTGATGTAATGAGTGCAGAGTAATTTCTAGTATATGAGTATTTTATTTGGTATGGTAATATTACAGGCGGTTTTATGCTTGATGTAGTGAATATTCGCTCTAGGTTTTTTGTTAGGTTCATGAGTCAATAGGCTCATTTGTCGTTACTGTTAGCAAATTATTTGTTTGCACATATCTACAAAAATTCATAGGCTCTGATTAATCCATCAGTGTAGCCCACAAATAAAAGAGATTTTTTGCTCAATGAGTTTTTGGAAACCATTGCCTTAATGGATACTTTTTGACCCAAATCTGCATTCCATGCATATATACAAAGTGATTTTTTAGTTGAGCCGGATAATTCATTGAGTTGGCTGGGTTTAATTACTTCTTCAGCTCTTTCCAACTCGAAAATTTGTTTCGAATTATGATTATAAGCCTTTATAACACCATCCCAAAAAGCCGTCACATAACCTGTTTCGGAAATTTGAATATTTTGTATTCCATAATGTTTGAGGTTTACAAACGTCTGATTGGGCAGGTTTAGTAGATCCAGAGGGCAAGTTGAGGATCTCTCGGGCTTTGTTTGTGTTACCTTTTCTTCAGACGGGGATTTTTCCGGGACACCCCATTTATTTAGCTTGGGTTCTGCTAACTGCGGTGAGCTGGCCACTTCATTTTCATTAATTTGTGGTATTGTACTAAGCTTTTCGCCTGAATTTGGAAGTACATTGTTTTCTTGTTCGGGGCCAACATAAATGGAGCCAGTAGCTTCTACAATCTTAGATATGTCAAATCGTAACACTTTTTTTGAAGCAGATCCACTGTAAACAACTTTTCGTTGGGCATCGTATTCGAGAGAGAGAACAGGCAGCGGAGTGTGGCCCAGCAGAGCCATAACTAGCACTAGCTTCGCATCATTGTTAACGATAGTTCTATTTTTGCCAGATACCTTGTCTTTAACATTTTGTTCAAGCTTGAATGCAAACACTGATCCAGACTCATAGCCCACAAATAGTAAATTCTCTGCAACAAATAGTAGACGCATAATGATCCCATGCCCTCTCAGCTGTAGTGTCAGTTCAGGGCTATTCACTTCCTCAATGGCAACCTTTTGCCTCTCAGCTTTACTTACCGAGAAATTCTCAACAATTCGCTGAATGGAAAAGTCGTCTTTGGTCTTTGTAACTTTGTAAACATCGAAATTATCAGAATCAACGGTAGCAGGGGTAGCCACGAGACCCGAAATCGAATCAGAAGATTTAGTGTTCAATTCCCAAAATTCAACATTACAAAAATTGAGCGAATTAACTGGGACTTCCTCAAACTGTGGACTTGGAGGCTTTGTGTTTGACCCTATAATCGATGTATCCTTCGAACAATTCCTGATTGAGTAACTAGATAAGTTCCATAAACGGATATTTGAGTCACGGCCATGCGATAGTAGTCCCATGGAAGTTTGTTTGAGTGTTAAAATGTGGCCCTCGTGAGCTTTCCACACTGCGATGGGTCTCTTCGTCTTTAGACTCCACAAGATGATCCAGCCTTCTCTATCCGCAGAAACCAAGTCATCGTTGTTACGTGTGATGCATGAAATAGGTGCCTTATGACCACGAAGGGATAGCCTTAGAGGTGCCATGGGTCAAGATGGATCTAAGGTTTACAATAATGTGGGGTACCGATGACAATGAGATTGCAGAAGTATCAACAGATTTGTATTTCAAGAATTGAGAGGATTAAACGAATGAAAGGATATCATAAGGTTTATTGGGCAATATTGATCTCAGTTCGTATCTTTACTTGTTTAGAGAAGCATACCCTGAATTGAAGAATCGACAACTTCTCGAAACTGAAGGACCTATCTTAGGTGCGTTTTTGAAACTTTGATGAACAATTGATCTCTTTAGAGTTATAGTCATTTGTGTGAGTACGCTTTAGGATCTGGTTTAACACTTATATGGATAGATCTACCAAAAGTCTACACCCAATCGGCAGAAAAGCTCAAATGGTATTCAATAGATTTAATCACAACTTGGTATTGATCAGTCGAGGGTCAAGAAACAAAATAAAACTACAATTCTTCTTTCTTTAACGAAAAAAACAGCAGTTCCAAGCGATTATCAAAATAGAAGAGGCCAATTACTTGAAGAGTTTCTATATTGACTAACGACTTCAACAACTTCAATCAATCATTTCATGCTCATTTCTAAATAAACGTCAAGTTCAAACTGTTTAACTATTTGGCTTTTGCACTTACAAGTGCAGCCGTACTAGTTACTGAGATAACTCCTCAATAGACTCCTTGATAGCTGCACTGACCAAATCAACATGACCAGCATATACGGAGTAGCCCATATGACCAACACGGAAATATTTGCCTACCAAAGCCTTGTGGATACCACCTGCAACAGTAAAGCCCTTGGAAGCCATCTTGCCCAACAAGTCGGCGCCATTAACATTCTCTGGGAAGTAAACGGCAGTGAGACCGTGTGCGGCAACAGAGTCTTTCACGGGCAAGATCAGCAAACCCAACAGAGCTAACTCCAGCTTGAACTTGGTAGAGACCTCCGCTTGCTTGGCTAATCTGGAGGACAAGCCTTCCTTCATGATATCATCCAATGAAACTTTCAAGGCGGTGATGGCTTGAACGGCAGGAGTAGCAAAGTAAGCACCGGAACCAGACTCATAAGCCTTCATGATTGGAGTCCAACGCTTGAGGGAAGCAAAGAAAGTTGAGTCCTTTTCTCTAGCTAAAGCTTTCTCTACAGCTCTACCAGAGGCAAAGAAAATGGACAAACCGGCAGGGACACCAATAGCTTTCTGAGAAGCGGTCAATGCAAAATCAACACCCCATTCATCAAACTTCAAGTCTTCAACAGCAATAGAACAGACACCATCTACAATGATCAAGGTCTCAGGAGAAACCTTCTTCACAACAGCGGCAATCAGCTTGACATCAGAGACAACAGAGGTAGAAGTGTCTACATGAGTGATAGTGATGGCAGTATACTTCTCCTTAGCCAATTGAGCTTCGATCTGGTCTAATGGTACGACATCACCAATTGGAGCAGTGATTACGTCAACGTCAACGTCGTAAACACGCAAACAGTCGGCAAACGAGTCCGAGAAAAAGCCAGTCAGCAAAACAAGCACCTTGTCGTCTTTCTTGACCAAATTGGCAGCAGCAACGTCCCATCCCAAAGTTCCAGAACCTGCAAGAACGTAGGGTTGAGCGGCAGAGTCAGTGGATTGGAACAAATGGCGCAAGTTCTTCAAGACGCTCTGGAACGTGGCCACAAACTCTGGAGAAGTGTGTGCCTGAGAAGGGGTGGCCATGGCATACAAAACCTCGTCCGAAAACTCAATTGGACCAGGAATCATGGTGAGCTTGTGCTCAGGTTGCTTGTAAGGGACGCTCATTGTTGGTGTGGAGGTATGGGGACGGAAAGTGGTCAGAAAGGGACGAAAATTCGCCTTGATTTGTTTTATTAACGGCCTCGAGATAGATCTATACATAAACAATCAACAGACGATAAATTCTGTTGTAAAGTAGAAAGTAGAGTTGAAGAGGAATGGTATGTAGATGTGAAAATTTAAGTGGAGAGCGTTTATTGGAAAATGTGGAGGTGGAGTTTCTATACTGCATACAGTGTTATCATCCAACTAGGTTAAAATATCCCGCTATGACGGCAGATAAGCATGCCGGTGCTCGCCGTTTAGCGGACCGCCAGAGATCCGAGGGTGGCACGTGATATCCGGTTCCTCGGTAATAACGATTCAAGTTGGTATTAAAAAAGATATAGTAAACAATTATGAATATTGGAGTTTCGTTGTTTTTCTCATGAAAGTTTGAGAGTTTACCTTTTGGGTTATTGGCTTTTTCTTCAAATTAATTGTTCAGCTTTTACAGTATGTGAGGTGGTTTGTAATCTCATGTTATCGCCAGTTTCAACAGAATAAAAGCATCCTCAACAATTTAAGATCAATTTTGAAAATATTATATCTAAGTTATCATCCTTCAATATAGGCTACTTGAAAATTAGATATGAACCCTAGATATAGAGGTGCCCTGCATATACGTGTTTCAGAAATAGGGGAGATTATAAAATCCTGGCTTGTCTAAAAGCACTTAAAATTACAATTGTGTTCATTGGCTCAAGGGGATTAAAAAGCTTCTTTAGAGAAGTTGTTAATCGCTCTAGGGGTTATTGGGTGGTTGCAATTCCTAATAGCAGCCGTAAGATTAAGCTCAATATAGTTCTGAAAGGAATCAAGGACCCTGAGAATCGAGTTCAATTGATCTGACTCAATTAGCATAGATTAGAAGAGAGCTATAATTAAAGCACGTGAAATGTACAAGTTGAGCTTTTTTCGACAATCGAGCGAGTGAAGAGCTCCGAGATGATTGTTATGTTCCCTGAATACGAGACTTGCAACCAATACAATTGACTATGTAACTTGAAAGATAGCGGTATAACACACAAGGACCTTTCTCTGCTCTTATATGCTGCCCCGCTGAGTATTGGCCATTTGCAGATCTTCAAATGTTGATATCTATGGCGCTTCTGATGAGTTGAGCGAATTGGAATCGGTATTTGGTAAAGTCATTAAAATCAATTATCAAGTTATTGTAACTATGATTATCAAGTCGTACTGGGGTCAATATTTCATACATGAGAAATAATGTACCTTAAAATTCGTTTTTGTTCTCAATTTAGAGTCCATTTACATCGGCCCTGATGTCAAAGGGTAGGGGCTATATTCGATATTGCTAGCGACTCTCTTAATATCCTTAAAAGTAGCATAAGAAAGCCCAAGAGAACTTGATTCTCTGAAAGTCCATAACGTTTATTACCATCAACACATAAGTAGCAGGAGAGAAAACCTTGATATTTAATCAAGAGTGGCAAAAAGTTGAATTGAGAGAACCGAAAAATCACACAAATCTAAGTTCTTTCTGCGTATCAAATTGTGTTACCCCGTTTCACTGGGAATTATTGGTGTGCTGATACTGTTCTTCAGTCAACATCTATCAACTTTCGGTGAGACCTCAATAATCACCAAAACAAGATCTTCAGAAAATCACTTGAAATTCTTTATATATAAGGTTTATGGCAGTTAACTCCTCAGGAATCAGGAGATACCTAACTCTAAGACTATCAAATTTCATGATCCAAGAACCTAAAAAGGAAGAAACCTTATAAACTAGATTAATCCCACTTTAATTAAAACTTGGTTTTTTTTCGATTTCGTTGAATTTTGTTTCAATTTCCCATATTATGGTCGTTTTGTTTATCTACATCCTCATCGCGATGGAGCATCAAATCTTACTACTTCATCCTAATCAAATAACCAATTCGACTTCGATTACTTCCCAACTAATTCTGAAATTTGAACACTAAGAGGGAAAACTGTATACCTGAGAATTTCCATTTTCCAAAACGCATTGGATCAGCAGTTATCGCTCCTATAGTCATCAGCTTACCAAGTAAGCAAAGTCATATCATAACACCCTAAAATACATCCAATGACAATGGAAATTGATCCATATAGTATCCTTGGCGTGGAAAAATCCGCTAGTCCAATCGATATCAAAAAAGCTTACAAAAAGCTCTCATTACAGCATCATCCAGACAAGGTCCAACAGAAAGGCGGAGAACTCGACGCGACGCTTTTTCCCAAAATCCAATTTGCATACTCCGTTCTTTCCGATGCCTCCAAACGTCAACGATACGACTCAACAGGATCTCTTGGGCTCTCAGGAGAAGGTGAGTTTGATGGTGAGTTTGATTGGAAGGACTACTTCCAGTCAATGACGGAGAAAATCAGTATATACATGATTGAGGAAGACCGGGCCAAATACCAAGGCTCTGAGGAAGAGAAGGATGATATTTTGCATAATTTTGTCTACTACGAAGGCGATTTCCTAAAGCTCTTCGAGGTAGTCCCACATTTGGAGTTTGACGAGGCACAAGAGGCACGCGCTTTCCAAATCATCGAAGACGGTATTTCCGATGGCTCTCTAGTGCTTGATAAAAGCACCACTAAGACTTGGGACAAATACAAGAAGTCTCGAAAGACCAAAGTAAAACAACAGTTGAAGAAGATGGCCCGTGAGGCCCAACAGGCAGATGCTTTGGCTAAGAAGTTAAATCAAAAACGTGTTTCAAGCGAGAACGACTTGAAAGCAATGATTCAGCGTAAGAACGCTAAGGGACTCGATAGTTTGATATCTAATCTTGAGGCAAAGTATGGAGGAAAGAAGAGAGACGTTCCAGACGACGAGGAGTTCGAGAGGATTCAACAAAAGTTGACGCGCAAAAAGCGCCGGGCTTGATCCTATTAGGATCATTCGTAGTGGAGGTAGACATCAGTGAATTGTTTGTGATTCTCTGAGATTCTACTATATGTTAGTTAACTAAGGAATCGAATGGGAAATTTTATTCAAGTTGAAATAGACTAAATGCGCTTGTCACTTGTTACTTTCGTAGTATTAAGACTCAATCGATACGGTCTCAGTAACTTCAACTTTGACTATTACGTAAAGTTCCACATAATCAGAGTAATTTCTCGAGCGAGGTTTGCTTATTCAATGAATATGATCTCAACGCCTTTGAATTGCCAACAAAAAATAAAAAAGTACCTCATCTTCATTTCGAGGCGGCGGTTTCGATGACCCTGTCTAAACACATCAAAAACTTCCTCACAAAAAATAGTAAAAAATCAATTTCTGCACCAATAGTAACAAAAACTTTCACAATTTAATCTTTTACTATCAAAAAATAAATTTGCGTTTTACTTTTTCTCCATCTACATCGCGTCCCCGCGCCTCAAACACAAACATAAACAGTCATCTCATCTGAAACTGCTATTGAAAAGAAACCACAACTTGAATCTAAAAACTCGTTTCAAAAGATTCTCTTCGTAAAAACAGCACCCCATTACCTCAAATTATCTGTATCCAAAATCCCAGCCTCGTACCACCTCTAGTTCCTTCCCCCTTAGTATCTGAAGAACATAAACCACATGTCCGACATTTCAGAGGACGACTTCAGTTCTGGCTCCGACGGTGATTTCTCCGATGATTTCGCCTTGGAAGAGCCCGTTGCCAAAAAAACCACGAAAAAAACAGCCAAATCCAGCAAGAATACGCCAACTCCACCTCTGCTGAATGCTACTCCAACCCCACGCCCTGGAACAGGAAATGCTTCGGCCCAATACCAAAAACTCTCCCAGTTAGAGCATATTTTGAAGCGTCCCGATACTTACATTGGATCTGTTGAGCTTAATGAGGTCGAGATGTGGTGCTTCGACCAAGAGCTGCAGCTGATGAAGTTTCGTAAGGTCCTGGTTGTTCCAGGTCTCTATAAGATCTTTGACGAGATTTTGGTGAATGCAGCCGATAACAAAATTCGTGATCCAAGCATGAAGAATCTCCGTGTAGAGATCAACGCTGCAGAAAATACCATATCGGTTATGAATGACGGAAGAGGTATCCCTGTTGAAATCCACGATAAAGAGCAAATGTGGATCCCGGAAATGATCTTTGGTAATTTGCTTACATCATCAAACTACGACGATGACGAAAAGAAAGTTGTCGGTGGTAGAAATGGATTTGGTGCTAAGCTTTGTAACATCTTCTCCACTCGATTCGAGATTGAGACAGCCGATCAAAATCTGGGCCAGCTTTATACTCAGACATGGACGGATAACATGCTGAAAGTAACCAAACCAAAAATCGTCAAAGTCAAGAACAAGCGAGAATACACTAAAGTTACTTTTGTTCCCGATTTGGCAAAGTTTCAAATGACTGCCTTGGACGACGATATCCTCTCTGTGTTGCGCCGCCGTGTTTATGACCTTTGTGGTACTGTACGCGACTGTAACATCTACCTTGACAACAATAAGTTGGCAGTTAAGAATTTCAAAGGTTATGTTGATATGTATGTAAAAGCTATAATAGAAAGAAGCCCCACCCTCGCGAGGGACGAACAGTCTGGTAACTATACATCGGTTGTTCACGAAGTTATTAATGACCGCTGGGAAATTGCGTTCGCTGTGAGTGATGGAACTTTCAATCAGGTCAGTTTCGTCAATTCCATTGCCACAACGGCGGGCGGAACACATGTTAAGTGTGTTACTGACCAAATTGTCACCAAATTCCTCGAAGATATGAAAAAGAAGGAAAAGGGTAAAAACGTCATGATCAAGCCCCAACAAATCAAAAATAACATGTTCATTTTCATCAACTGTTTGATCGAGAACCCGGCTTTCACTTCTCAAACAAAGGAGCAGCTTACCACCAAACCAAGCCAGTTTGCCACAAAACAAAAGGATAAGCTTGTGATTTCAGATCAGTTTATCAAGAAGTTGATGAAGACCAGTATTTTCGATACGATTCGTAGTATTGTCGACTCGAACGAAGGAAAGGCCTTACAGAAGGAGGACGGAAAGAGAAAGACCAGAATTAAGGGCCAAGTGAAATTGGAGGATGCAAACAAAGCCGGAACCAAAGATGGATATAAGTGTACTTTGATTTTGACCGAGGGTGACTCGGCCTTGTCGTTGGCCAAAGCTGGTTTCGAGATTGTCGGTCGTGATTACTATGGTTGTTTCCCACTTAGAGGTAAGCTTTTGAATGTGCGTGAAGCATCTGCAGATCAGATTCTGAAAAATGCGGAAATTACGGCTCTAAAAAAAATTATTGGTTTACAACATAGAAAGCAATATAACCCTGAGAACATCAAAGAGCTTCGGTACGGTCACATCATGATCATGACTGATCAGGATCACGATGGTTCGCATATTAAAGGTCTTCTCATCAATTTTTTTGAGTCTAGTTTCCCCGGTCTTCTTAACATTCCTGGCTTTTTGCTTGAATTCGTAACTCCAATCGTGAAAGTGACGATTAAGGGTCGTGGTACGCAAGGAAAAAGAGTGATTTCGTTCTACTCCATGCCAGAATTTGAAAAATGGAGAGATGAGGAAGGTTCCACTTGTCGTTGGACTCAGAAGTATTATAAGGGTTTGGGTACTTCAACACCAGCTGAGGCCAAAGAATACTTTTCTCGCCTTGAGAAGCACAAAAAAGAGTTTCATGCACTTCAAGATGAAGATCCTGCGCTTATCGACTTAGCCTTCTCAAAAAAGAAGGCCGACGAGCGTAAAGAATGGTTACAAGGTTTCCAGCCAGGTACACATCTTGACCCCGATTTGGAAGTAATCCCAATCAATAATTTTATTAATGAAGAGCTCATTTTGTTTTCCATGGCCGATAACATCCGGTCTATTCCTTCCGTTTTAGATGGATTCAAGCCAGGTCAACGTAAGGTCTTATATGGTTGTTTCAAAAAGAAACTTACTCTGGAAATCAAAGTGGCGCAATTAGCTGGCTATATTGGAGAGCATACAGGTTACCACCATGGAGAAACATCTTTAATGCAAACCATCATTGGCTTGGCTCAAAACTTCATTGGCTCCAATAATCTTAACCTTTTGAAACCAAATGGTGGTTTCGGTACACGTGCCGCAGGTGGTAAGGATTACTCTGCTGCTAGATATATTTTTACTGAGTTAAATGACATCACGAAGAAAGTGTTCAATCCTGCTGATAATGCGCTATATACCTACGTTCAAGACGATGAACAAACCGTTGAGCCCGAGTGGTATTTGCCAGTAATTCCTATGCTCTTAGTAAATGGTGCCGAGGGTATTGGTACTGGATGGTCCACCAATGTTCCATGTTTCAATCCCCTTGATTTGGTCGCCAATATTCGTAGACTTATGGCGGGCGAAGAACTCGAAGAGTTGGTGCCTTGGTACCGTGGGTGGACAGGAGACGTTGAGCGTGTGGACAACAGCAAGTTCAAATTGAAGGGTGTTATTGAACAAGTCGACGAAAAAACCTTGGAGATAACAGAGATTCCTGTGAAGACCTGGACAAACAACATGAAGGAATTCTTACTTGACGCATTGAACAGCGACAAAAACCCTTGGATCCGTGATATGGAAGAGCAGCACACATCAACGTTGCGTTTCGTAATTAAGTTGACCGAACAAGAAATGGCCAAGACGAGACAGATTGGTATGCTTGAGCGATTCAAGTTGACCGCCGCTGTCAATCTTTCAAACATGGTCGCTTTTGATCCTCTGGGTAGAATTCGGAAATACGAGAATCCAAATGAGATTTTGCGCGACTTCTACTATGTTCGTCTCGAGTATTACCAAAAGAGGAAAGATTACATGAGTAACGAATTACAGAAGATCTTAGTGAAGTTGGGTGAACAAGCTAGATTTATCAAGATGATTATTGATAAGAAACTTCTGATCTCAAATCGAAAGCGAGCTGAGTTGGTGAAATCTTTGGCTGACAACAATTTTGTTCGTTACGATAAGAGTGGTCAGCCAGTGCAAAACTCGGCGATCAAGGTTGAAGAAGCCGAGGAGTTGGAAGAAGAATTGGAAGAAGAACAGGGTGAAAATTCTCTTTTCGTGGGCGCAAATGAAACTCGTGCAGTTAATGAGCACGTTCCTGAGACTGTCTTCTCCCATTACGACTACCTTTTGGGAATGCCTCTCTGGTCTTTAACGCGCGAAAAGTACGAAAAGTTACTTCAGGAGAAGGGTGCCCGTGAAGAGGAACTCAACATTTTGTTGGGTAAATCTGCGAAGGATTTATGGAACGAGGACTTAGACGACTTCCTCCTGAGCTGGCAGAAGTTTTTGGATGATGACGAGCGCGAGAGGTCTAAACTGGTCAAAGGTGTTACTCTGAAGGCCAAGAAAAAGCGTGTTCGTGCAAAGACTGAAGACGACGATGACGATTATGGCAAGCCGGCCAAGAAAGTCGTGCGGAAAGCCACACCTAAGGTGAAAGCTGAGGATTCGACCCATGCAAGACCCAAGGCTACGAAAAGCAAATCGTCAACGCCCTCCGTTTCAGCTGTCCAAGTAAAGCCTGAGATAGAAACAGAGGCCAACAGCTCGACTCAGGATATTCCAACGTTTTTTTCTAAGCCTGCTGTCAAGGGACCAAGTAAGAAACCTGCAGCTCGAAAATCCAAATTCTTCAATGATTCTGACGATGACATGGAACCTATCACCATTGAGTCTGACGACGATAAGCCCGCACCAAAGCCCAAGAAGAAGCAGATGACTCTTGATGACGAACTCGAAGAGTTAGGGTCCGTTGAGCCTGTAAGAGAGAGAAAAAGAGCTCGCGTCAATTACACCGTTGAAGCCGACTCTAGCTCTGAAGAAGAAAGCGAGGCTTACTCTGATAGCGAGTAATTTGGGTCCATGAAGAATAGCAAATGATACCTAATAATTCTTACGGTGGTGGTTTATGTAGCTCAATTGAGAATTTTTCCAGAAGATTGGAATCAACAACCAACGCGTTGAATCTCAGTAAGCTTAAGCAGGGACCAGCATCACTTTTTTTTTTCTGTGAGCTTCAGATTTGTAACGGTTACATGCCACGCTTGTCAATGAATCGGTAACTTCTAATTGCGTAATAATTGACGATTACAACCTTGATTAAGAAAAGTTACACTCCAAACATTGCTTCTCATTGGACAAGGCAATGAACAGAGTCATTTTGACCGCCATCCAGCGGACAAATTAAGAAAGGGGTGTCCTAATTCATTGTCTCTGTACTGCATGTACTTTAACGTTTGGCATTAATCTTGCATGTAAAGAGGAATTCCTGTATACAGTGAATGTTGACAGCTTTGTAACCCTCTTAAATTACCTAATTAGGAAATGGTCCATCGTATATGTAAGAGAGCGCTTAGAAAAACACGTTACGCACCAGATCAAGTGGTATTTTTGAAAAAAAAAAAAACAAATGTCATACAGGAGAAGCCACTGTCCCGTTGCGGGGGTTACAATAATGGGTATAATTTGGCCAATTAGGTATAATGGAAATTTACCTATAAGTAGGATCGGATTTCACTCATATTGAGTTTTTTTTTTTTCCAACAAAACGAACATTCTCAATTGAAACATCACAAAAACAACTTCCAAATCATTCAAAATGAAGGTTTCCACTGTCGCTACTACTTTCGCTGTCGCCGCTGTCGCTGCCGCCGACACCATCTCGCTTTACGCTACCAGCGCTGATGGAAAATACAACAGTAACCTTTCTGACTACCACCTGGGCGCAGGATGGAGCGTCTTTGTCCTCGCCGATCCTGCAACCGAAATGAACCTCAATAACGGTGTTGCCAGCTCCCAGATTGGTTCCTTGACATGGGCTGTCAGTTTGTTTGACGGCTGGTTTTCATGGTCTGCAGCAGCTGATCCATTGCAATTGACTTTCAATGGTGATATTCTTACCAACTACAACTTCTTTGCTTGTACCAATCTTCCAGCTTCAGCTGACGTTCCTGGGTACCTGTGGTCTACCAAAGTCCCAGTAGTCATGTTCAATAACGCCGGCAATACCACCGTTCCTTACTCGGGATGTACTCCAATTACCATCAAGAAGGTTGGCGCTTCTTCTTCGAACTCTACTAGCAGCAGCACTACTCTTTCCTCTTCCTCTTCTTTGTCATCTTCTTCCTCTCCAGGTGTGTCTACCACCGCTCCAAGCGCTGTTGTTCAAAACGGTGCTGCTGGTGTACAAGCTGCTGGTCTTGCCGGTCTTGCTGGTGTTGCTGCTATGCTTCTTTAGGCGCCGTGAACAATTGACAGTGTGATACTGTGCTACATCAACTACTGCTTAATTTTTCTATAGTTAATTGATTAATATTGTGATGAGTTTTTTAATAAATCAGCAGAAAAGACCCCAAATGTATTCATCATTCGTAAACCAATGATCTTGATCATATATGATATTCAGCAGGCTAGGACTTATTCATTGGCTATGCAATCCCGACATTTATTGCTTCCATCGACCAGAACGGTACTTTTCTGATCCAATTTCAATTTCTCTGTCCCATCCACTAACTGGGAGCTATGACGGTCTACATGCCCCAAATTCTCTTGTGGAAAGAAGTAGTTTCGAATAAGAACCTTGACGAACTTCGAATCCGGGAATCCGTCGTGGTAAAACTCTTCCGTTTGTGGTGAATCTCCCTTTTTCATCTTCCGTTGGTATAAAATAGTATTGTCTCCGTCCTCTTTTGATGCCACTATTTGGAATAACCCAGGCTTATCATAAACGGGACACAAGCTCACTTCAGCCACAAACTTCTCCGGTTCACCGAACGTCTGAATGATTTCTTGCAAGTACCATACTGCTCGATTATGCCATTTGCATTTAGCACAATAATGGATGGTGATTTTGGGGTACATGATATCTTTATGGAGAAGTGTGGAGAAGGCATTTGACAAGACCAAACTCATCTGATGGAAAATTAGTAGAGAAAAATGGAAGGTGCTAAAAAAAGAAGCTTGGAATTTGGTGAATATCATTATTTTTGCTCAATTCCGTTCTCGGGGACAGTGTGATACAGTCAAATGACTAGTCGTTCTTTGAATTTTCTCTTCTTACAGCGGAAGAAATCGAGATATTGTCAGTATAATAGCTGAAACCCATTTCAAGAATACTTTTAAAATGGATGTATTGGAAGAAGTTCTACTCAGCGGCTTAAAACTCTGGATTGATGTACATTTCACTAGTTTCTGGGCTAATGTCAAGATAAATGAACTAAACTTTACAAATTGCGTCACCTTGTCGAGCGGCTTACTGAAAATTGAGTACTTGATTTCTTGTTGGTCTTCAGTCAGGTTCATTCTACGTATACTTTTGCCTAGGTGCAATGTAACTTAGTCTCCAATGAGCATAGAGTTTTCAATTAAGTATTTTGGAAAGCATACCCTCTTACCGACTTCTGAAGTTTGATTGTTTGATGGTTTGATGGTTTGATTGTTTGACGGTTTTAACAGTAAAGCATGATACTTTGAATGTATTCCCAGCGTTCATAGGTATCATAGTTATACAAGCTTCGTCACACTTAAATACTGATCTAAGAATTCTTCATATCCAACATTTATAAACTTGACCAAAAAAAATTTATTTCAATTCTAAATCTCTCAGCAGTCGGTTTTTTCACATTTTCATCTATACATTGACAAACCAAAAAAAGAAGCAAAGAATTCTAAAAAAATTCCCAAAAAATGAAACATTTGCTCATTTCGGATTAACCCCAATTCAAACAACCTTATCCCCTTTCTTTGTCTCATCAAGCGTTCTCTAAATCTGTTCCATAGATACAATTAATTAGATTGACTCTGCCCAATGCCCTCCAACCAAGAAGTCAACTAAAATCAGCCAAAACTCAATCAGAAATAGAAAAAAATGAAATTTTCGGAATAATGGAATCATACGCTTTAATTCAATATCATTTTTATCACCTCTTTCTCCTTAATTACATTTGCAATCGGCGGGTCCCACGTTGTATTGGGTGCAAATTTCTCGTATAGAGCACGAGGCACACGAGTCTGAGCCACACACGCGACCACACCAGCTAAAAGACTGGAATTTTGAAGACAAAAACTTATAAACTAAGCTATTCTATAGATCCAACTATAATTACTCACAACTTCTCATTTACTCGTTTTTTGCCCTTTAAATTCACTCCCCTAAGTATTTCCAACTCATCCCTCAATAATTCTTAAATAGAAGCGACCTGCATATGACCGTAGCTTAAATTACAATATACACTTCTTACCCTCGACACACCTGCAGATAAAGATAATTACTGCACTTAAATAGATAAATCCTGCACATTAATTGTTGAGTATAACTCCCAACTACGAAAATTGATGCAAGTAGATGCACTATATACAGTACCAGCCAATCACGTGTGGTGTACTAATATACTCTTCATGTGAAAAAGTTTCAACAGTACGACACTATATAAAGAGCCACAACTGCCCTCGTGTTTCAAGTTTTCTCTTTTAACGGAATTTTAACTTTTTGTAAATCCCCGTACCATCACAAAACCCTTTTTCTCGTAAAATGCCTGAGACCTTCCTTTTCACCTCCGAGTCTGTCGGTGAGGGCCACCCAGACAAGATCTGTGACCAAGTCAGTGATGCCATCTTGGATGCTTGTTTGGCAGTTGATCCATTGTCCAAGGTCGCCTGTGAGACCGCCGCCAAGACCGGTTTGATCATGGTTTTCGGTGAGATCACCACCAAGGCTCAGTTGGACTACCAGAAGATTATCCGTGACACCATCAAGCACATTGGTTACGACCACTCCGAGAAGGGTTTTGACTACAAGACCTGTAACGTTCTTGTGGCCATTGAGCAACAATCTCCTGACATTGCTCAAGGTTTGCACTACGAAAAGGCTTTGGAGGACTTGGGTGCTGGTGACCAGGGTATTATGTTCGGTTACGCTACTGACGAGACCGAGGAGAAGTTGCCTTTGACCATCTTGTTGTCCCACAAGTTGAACAAGGCTTTGGCTGATGCCAGAAGATCCGGTGAGTTGGCTTGGTTGAGACCTGACACCAAGACTCAAGTCACTGTTGAGTACGAGAAGGACGGTGGAGCCGTCAAGCCATTGCGTGTTGACACCGTGGTTATCTCTACCCAACACGCTGAGGAGATCTCTACTGAGGACTTGAGATCTGAGATCTTGGAGAAGATCATCAAGAGAACTATCCCAGCTAACTTGTTGGACGACAAGACCATTTACCACATTCAACCATCTGGTAGATTCGTCATTGGTGGTCCTCAAGGTGATGCCGGTTTGACTGGTAGAAAGATCATTGTCGACACTTACGGTGGATGGGGTGCTCACGGTGGTGGTGCCTTCTCTGGTAAGGATTTCTCCAAGGTCGACAGATCTGCTGCTTACGCTGCTCGTTGGGTTGCCAAGTCCCTCGTTCACGCTGGTTTGGCCAGAAGAGCTCTTGTCCAATTCTCTTACGCCATTGGTGTTGCTGAGCCATTGTCCATCCACGTTGAGACCTACGGTACTTCCGAGCTCAACTCCGAGCAATTGGTCGAGGTCATCAGAAACAACTTCGACTTGAGACCTGGTGTCATTGTCAAGGAGTTGGATTTGGCCAGACCAATCTACTTCAAGACCGCCTCTTACGGTCACTTCACCAACCAAGAGAACCCTTGGGAACAACCTAAAGAATTGAAGTTGTAAGTGGGGAAAATAGATCCTCTTTATCGGAGAGATTCCGAACTTAACAAATTAATGTGATGACTCACGACATGTCGACGCTCAACTCGTTCGACGTTTTTTACTTCAATGTTTTCATTTCGCGTATTTTCATTTGCTAACAAAAGGGATAGAGTTTGCATTAATTGGGGTCCTCAACGGACATTAACTTTATAGAAGGTATAAACACATTTTGATCAAGAACTGTAGCTTATGTTTATTCTGCGATGCGTTTATTGCTGCATAATGAGTCTAGAGTGAAGATGGCTTTAAGATTTATATGTCCCAAAGCTGTTGTAATGCTCGGCGCACAAGAAGAGATACGTCATAACTAATTTACCTTTTCTAAGCGCTAGATCTCAGAATCGTTGCCTGAGGTGACCATTTATTCTGTCATTCTCATTACCTCTGACCTATGAGGGGCTCGATTAATCGATTAAGGGTCGGCAGTATGATTGAGAAAAATCCTAAAGAACTTGGAAACTACTTGATTGCATTGTTTCATCTGACTTCCCAGTTCTAGTTCGAAAGCTACTTCTTTAGTGTCACAGCGCTGGCACTTATAAGTTAAGTAGACACTGTACGTTAAAAAGCAGCAACATTCCGATCAGAAATCAGAAATAGACGTCTCGTACATTTCCTATCGACTTTGACCTTATTTTGAATATCATAACACTTATTAGTTCTTTACTTAATATACAATAAAAGAAACTCAGCCGAAAGGGCCCCAATAAAATAAAATCATGGCTTCTTTACAGCCTTATCCTCATCTTCCGAGTCAGTCACCAAAAACGCATCTGAAGACATTGGCACGTCGGAGTTAAGTGGCTGCCACTTGGTGTCCTTCTTGACTGGTGGAGGTTTTCCCGTAGCAGGAGCACCCTGGTCACGCATGTCCAAATTACGCTGGAAATTCAGCGATAAAATCTCTGGGTCATCATCAAAGTTGGTGGCTCTTTGAGTGCTCTTGTTAAAGGATGATCCTCCGAGAGCTCCAAAGAGCTTAGGGTTTTGAGCACCGCCATTTCCTCCAGCAGGCTTGTCTTCACCAGAGAAGTTCTTGGAGATGCCAGAAACCCAACTGTTAAGAGTCAGCTTGGCCTCTTCGAAACCCTGGGTAAAACTCTCCTTCAATTGTTCAAACTCGTCTGGGGACTCGTCACCAGTAGGTTCTGGGGCTCTGTTCGAGCGTTGCTGGGCACGATTTCTTCTCTTGCGCTCTTCCTTGTCAAACTCCTTCTGCAATTGACGGGCCAAAAGCTCATCGTCCGTCAATGCGGCCGCTGGACGTTGGCTAGGAAGAGGAGGTGCCTGCTCGATCTCTGGCTCGTAGCTAGGGTCCAGAAGGTAAAGCAATGCACTGAAAGCGGGATCAGCACGTCCACCGGAGGCAATGAGACAAGCGTGTATGTATTTCTCCTCGATCTGAGGGAAAGCTTCATGTAACTCCTTCTTGATCTGAGCCATTGGAGATAAGGGTCTTTGAGGACGAGGAGGAGCATCCTCAGAATCGTCATCTGGTTTTGAGCCCTGAGCCTTCTGAGTATCAATTTGAGTATCAATTTGAGTATCAATTTGAGTTTCAATTTGAGTTTCTCTCTTTCCGGCGGTATCATTGGACTCCTTTGACTCCTTCAAATCCGTTTTCAGCTTGTCGCTTTTGGCCGGTCCAGTGGCTTTATCTACCAGAGAAGCTGCGCCAATTTCTGGCTTAGCCTCTGGATTTTTTGTTTCTACAGTATCGTCAAGTGGAACCGGCTCCGAGGAAGCAACGGCAAGTTTCTCAATAGCCATTTTTTATCAATTGTGGCGTTTTATCAGATAGGGGTTACTTTTAGTATCAGATTTGGAGGCTGGATAATAGCTGGGGAACTGGTGGGGTATCACGTGACACAAAAAACCCGTGCACCAGATCAAATAATAAGTATATAAGAGGCTGAAATTCCCGATGCTCATCTCGATTTTTCTTCAACAAACTACCCTCTTTATATAGCTAGAGCTTTGTATCGAATCATCTGGTATCAGAGTGTGGACAAAGGAGGTAGAGTAACAGGGCTCGTGTCCCAATGCGATAACTTGATTCGTTGGAGCAGGGACTTGGGTTCGACAGATTGTGATTCAAATCGAGAATTAGATTTGAGATTGGACTTGAGATTTAGATTTGAGATATAGATTGGTGTTAGATTTGAGATTTAGATTGTTGTTAGGTTCGATGAGAATCGATTCGTAGATTTCTTTTACAAGGCAAGAGGCATTGTAACTGAATTGTCTTGAGGACCCTACAATTGTTCTAGAGAAGCTCGATCTGTAGACTGAATTTTACTTTTATCATTGTTGAAGATGCAATTGTTTGATTTAAATGCAAAAGTGATTAGAATAGTATAAAGAACTGCTTTTATCACTGGGAATCTGATACATTGCCAATCTCTACAAGTATTCAAACGGCGGTTCGTAACTTCACAGAGAAGACATATATATTGGCGGCCGGAAATGTTTTATTCGATAACTGCTCTTGTTTGTCTGTTTTCCCTGTTTGATGTGCCATGAAAACAGAAGGCCGTGGTTGGAATCTACAACTCAATTCCATAGTTCGAGTATTGATTTCTCTATTTGATTGCCTTGACGGCAGTGTTTGTGTTTTATGCTAAATTAAGCCTCCAGTCTCATCTTCTCCTTGAGCTGTTCCAACTCCTCCTTTCTTCTATTCAAGTCCATGATCTCACATTCTTCCCAGACGTGCTTGTCATGGTGGCAGTCGACAGAAGAGTTGACACTTTGTCTTCTGAGACATGTTTGGTAGAGAGCAAAGTATGCGACACATCTGTCTCTCCATCTCAATGGAACTTTGTACTTCTGCATGTCATTTTCAGAAACTGAGGTTAGTATACAACTAGAGATTCTATTATTGTGATTGTTTCGGCTAAAGCTTTTTGTTATGGAGATCTGTTTAGGTAACTAGGCAGTCTAAATGGTAGAATTTGGATATTTCATCTTTCAACCTTTATTGATCATCTTCGGTTCTTCATTCTTGATTCTGATCACCTTTCAAGCTCTTAGAATACACTAATATCCGGTGTAACAATAAATTCATCCAGTTTCCGTTTTCTGCTGTTCAACATGTTCTGAAGATTCGTTTCAAAAAGGTCTAAGGCTATATCCATCTTGTATAAGCATTACTCTTGTTCAGTTGAATATAGTCCCACTCATTTCAACATAAGTTCCACGCCTAGACTTGAAAACGTTCTCTTAAAACTCATTCACAGTCACAACTTCAGCAGATTTTGTAAAATTGAAGCTTCTTCGCTGCTATTACTTGATGTAGGTGGATTATCTTAAAGGGAAAATTTGGGACCTTATCACCATCCCTACACTAGACTTCTTGGTACTTATCACATCAGCTCGCCGAGGAGAATACACGGAGCGGAATATACATACGAAGTGGGGGAAATTCGGTCAAACCCATGGCTGTTTGTGTCGTTTGGTAGAAGGTATTCTGGCCAATGGGGGAAGTACTGAATGAAATGCACTATATACAGGAAACCAAAGTCAGAAGACAAATAAGTTAATTTAAACAAAGAAAAATAAGATATATTTGAAAATGATTTTCTTATATCAAGAGTGTAAATTGGCCGGATTTAAATTCCTGCTTTTGATCTGTTTTTCGGAATCTTTTGTTGGAAGAGCCCTCTACAACTCAACCATTTAGATCAAATTGCCAAATGTCGTAATCCATAAACCAAATTCACATCTACAATCAAACTACGATTCGAGCGTTTTCAACACTTAACATTAGTTTCTATTTGTCGTATGAATATTCCTGATCCGGAGGAACGTGAACAGTACAAGGCTCAATGGGGCATCCACAGAGGACTTGAACTGCGGCAAGTTTTATATGCTAATACATCAAATCGATTGGAATGAGCTTCCAAAACCAGAAGACCAGTCGGAAAACTAATTCCTCCTTTTTTAGAGTCCTTAGAGGCCGATTTCGTCATTCTAATGCATACACTTCTAGTGCTTTTCAAGTCTCTGCTTCAATGCAACATATTGGCACTCGTAGAATTTATCCTTGGGTCCACTGCAATAAGAGAACCCTTTGTCCATACACTGAGCGTAGTCTACAAAGAAAGCAGCACATTTGTCTCTGTTGACGAATGGAACATCATGTTGGTCCAAGATCTCTTGAGATGCTGGAGTTAGTATATGAGTATATGATATCGTAACGTTATTTGGAAGAGAAGATTACATACGAATAGGTGGGAACTCGTATCCAGCGGTTGCTGTCATTTTTTAATCTTTGAATACTCGTTTGGTTTGATTTAGTTTCACAAATGATAATTGGGAGAGAGAGCTGGTCGTGCACTACACAAGTTTGACCTCAATGTGTTTGGTAATCCTAATAGGGAGATGTACGGGTTTTTGCTACGACATTTCTTACCCTCGGAACGACATTGTCGCAGCCGACTAAGTTACTACCCTCGGACCTGTTTCCTCTTTCGATCTCCGGGGGTACGGGTTATCCACTTGTTTTCAAAGTCACGTGAATGACTCTTCTCCGACTCCGACTCCCGATGGGAGTAACACTCTCCAATGCGCCACAGCTCGTATCTTCAATGTAACAACGTTTTAGCCGCCATGATGTTATTTTTGGAACTTTCGAGTCAGGGCTCACACTTGAGACTAGATTCGTAAATCCATCAAAGCGGGGCAAATAATTCTCAGGACAAATTTTGACGTTGTATGCAAATTGTGGTTTTGAAAGGATGACTTCATTGATGGAAATAAGTTTGTATTCGTTGACACATTTATGCTGCACGCTGTGTCCTATAATCTCATTTATTGCACTTGTAAAAGATAGAATAAGCTGGGAGAGAACTTGTGCTTCAAATGAGAACATTTAGAGATTACAGTTTAGTTTGGAAATGTAAACTTGCACGGCTGCAAAATCGACGGAAATATCTTGGTTATTCACATATTGGGGTAATATTCTTATAGCGTGCATAATCCCTGCACACGGGCGTTTAAAGTTCACATTTGCATACGGAGAAACTTGTCAACGGATCTGGATTCAAGAAGCTCTTCCACTTACGATATATTAAAAAAATGCTACATGAACATTGAAAATTAAAATTTCCTTAAAAATGTACAAATTGAAATCTTACTTGTCCAAGCATCCGTTCGTAGTAGGACTTCTTCTCGGGACTTCTTCTTGGTAAATTTTCAAGAAGAGCGCCGAAAATTTAGTACTTGAATTATATTAATCGAATTCTAAACTTGTAGACATGATGCCTACGGGTGAATGGATATTGCATATGAATATTTCTTGCCGTTAAGTCGAAATCGTAAAATTCGTAAGCTTCTTACCATATCGAAAACAGGAGATTCAGAAACCGGATTTAACATGAGAAATGTAGCCAACTTTAATGAATATGGAAGGAAAAGTAAATCGTCAGATCAGAGAATACCAAAGATTGGCGGATCTATGACCGCTCTTCATCGGCGGTTGAATTTTCATGAAGATCTTGTGCTTAATTACAATTTTTTGTTTGACTAAACACAAAAGAGAGAAAAGACATTACAGATTAAAGAAAACACAGCTTTTACAGATACTAAGGCAAGAGAGCGGTAACTTGTTACTGCAATTTCTATCGAGTGTTGCCCTCTTTCTGACTAGTCTGGAGTAATTGAAGTAGTCATCATAGCTATAGTGACTTTAAATATAGTTACCACACTTAACTCAATACTCATTCTGTAAGCATTTTGACCTCAGGGACAAGAAAGTAAATGATCTCATACTTTCATCATTCGAAGTGACTATGGGTGTCCAGAAGCCTTGAGCCATCTAGCCGCTTCATCGTATCACGTTGAGATAGGAAATAGATTTAAAATAATTCACAAACGCCGTACCTGAGCAAATTTACCCCGTTGAAAGACATCTTGCGCACTGCATCACTCATTCGTTTTCTAACAGTTTTCTAATTTTAAACAAAACTCCCGAGTCCAATTTTGACATTATTGTCAAAAAGATTGACTCCTAATGCTTTGCAGATACGAAGAATTCTTGTGGAATTTTTTTTTCTCAGCTTTGACTTAGTGAGACACTATTCCTTGTTGCAGCCAAGATAAATGTAACCTTTCAAAGCATCAGCACACGCAGCATTTGCCGTCCTGCACACAACGAAAGATGCACAAATTACGGATATACAGTTTGTGTTACCATATAAAAATCATCAAGATGCAGAATTGATACCTTTTATATACAGTACGGAAATAGGATACAACGCTAATCGGCAGCTCTTCGTATGTATATGCAGTACGTGTTAGAAGCCAATTTTCTCGCGTACATGGCACTAAACATCACCCTTTCTTCTTTTAAACATACCGTAAATCTGGTAAATGATAAATAGGGCACGAAATCTTCGAGTATCGAAAAAATTATCTTTCAATCTCTATCAGAATCAAATCTCCCTTTCTAAATATACTCTAATATTATAATTTAGCATAATGACCTCCGACTCCAAGATCAAGTTGCCTCTGATTGCAGAGTTAACCAGAAATACCATTTCTATGGATGCAACTCGTAACTTGGACATTCCTGTTCTGCCTAACTCTGTTCAGGCTACGCATGTACTGGACGTACATATTTCACAGATCCCACGCAACGTCGGCGCTTTAAATACTGGTTTTTCATTCCCAGAAGCAAAGCCCGTACTTCCAGCGCATCAAAAAACATTCTTGCCTCCTTCACTTCCCAGCATTTCTCATTTTCCTACTTATCGTTACCAACCTTCGGACCCAATTCACTATCAGCCTGTTCCAATGCATCCTCTCTCTGGCCATCCACAACTAGTTAAGGCACATCAACCTTATAACAACTATCTAGTTTATCATCTGCCAGTGAGTGTTCCTAGCATGACTCCTCCAGTAACATTTTTTCCTCATTCACAACATCAATCTCCAATCATGCTGGTGACTGGAGCTCCTACAAAACCAGTTCACAAGTGTCAACGTTGTGGAACAACAGAAACACCTGAATGGAGACGTGGTCCAAATGGCCTTAGAACATTGTGCAATGCATGTGGTCTCTTTCATGCAAAACTTGTAAAAAAGAAGGGAGCTGCCACTGCTGCTGCTGAGGTGCTCAATAACAAGGTTTATAAAGGGAGCAACGGTAGACGCATTGCCGTGAAAAAAGCTAACTTTGACGTTGAGAACTATCCCCGTTACGGCAGCTATTGAGAAAATGGATACAGAATAAGCCATCAACTTCAATTCTCTTGTATTTTTATTCCTCCGTGGCTTCGGACCTCATCGAAACAAACAATCATCAACTTGTGTTAAAACTCATCATCTACACCTCACTTGGCTTCGGCCTATTATATTCTCTTCTTACTACACAGTTTAATTATCGGCTTTACTTTTATTGAATACATATTCGAGACAACTGAACATTTTGTAGACGAACTTCTTTCAGCTTACCTGCAAGGAGAATGACACCAGTGGCGTCTTTTTCGCTCTTGCTCCAGAAAGAAAGTTTGAATAGCACAAAGATTGCCGCACAATGAACGTCAGACTAGTAGATTATAATTTCATACCTTTAAGTCGAACACACTTGAATTCATTGAACTGGGGATCATTAGCTCCGTTTAAAGGCTCATCAATTAAATCCGGAGAGCAGATTCATTTAGAATATACTTCTCTATTTAAAAAACTTTTTCCACAGTTTGCGTTCCAACTTTGCCCGCAGAAGTCTGTAGTCTCTAGACCAAAGTTGGCAAATTTTTCGCTTTCCTTGATATCACTCACAAAATGTTGAGTAGCATGAAGCCTCCAATGAAAAAAAAACCTTTTTAATCGTAAATCTTTTTTCAACAAGCCAGATTCGTATTGAAGCTTGGAGTTCAAGCCATTATGTTTGCAACACGTCTTAATGGCATCTACATATATCTTTGGATAAGAAAAGGCTGTTTGCTTGTGAAAGATTAAATGAACTATACTTTAGGATCTGTTATGTATGAGCGCTTGAGTTTGCGGATTGTTGGGCTTCTGATATCTAAAGGGCCTTCTTTCTGAGCAAATAGTCAGGTTCAACGATTAGAAAGTTCTAGGACTCAATAAAAAGAAACGAGTCTTGCAGCATGATCCGTTTAGCAAATATAAAATTTTGTAGCTTCAACTTCGATATCTCAAAGTTTACGTCACGAGTGTGTGTCTTCTCGTAACGTTTCCACGAAAAAGATTGAAAGAGAGCAAATTAAAAAAAAGGGTTTCTCCCCGAAGGACTAGAATATGTATAAATATACATGTATATACTTATACCGTGTACAAATGACCAGCAGGACGGGCGCCTAGTTTAAAATGGGTACTATTTCGCTCAGCCATAACCATCATACGAATGGAAAAGAAGTTCGATCAAAAATAGATTTTAGATGTACGTGTACGTTTTAAATGATTTGAGCGGTTGTAATATTATTGAATGTGTCAGGCAACAAAAGCCCAACTTCAAAGTATCAACGGCGGGCCCATTTGAACCAGCGCTTATTAGATATAAAAGTGAGTCAAAGCTGACTACTTCTGACTACTTAATTCTCACCGTTCTCATAGACGTTTCCACTAAATAGAACAAGCGCATAGAGAGGAAACTGAAGATAGATAATAAAGGCGTACACTTAAAATAAGCACAAAAGTCACACCAAAGGTTTATCGACAAGCAGTCAGGGTCTTGAGGATAGCTGACTCTTAGTACATGTTGAAGTTAGGTCTTAGTTCTAGACCGCTTCTTAGAATAAAAGTGAATCCGAGTCATTTCATGCGGCTTCCCCGTTCAGCTTATTCTTGTTCCTGATTCGAAATTGTTTGAAATCAGTTGGTTGCAAGCACTTTTGCTTTTTACGATCTTTCCAGTTTAAACATACAATCTTGATTAACAATCAAGAAGCAAACGACTTATGGTTTCTTACTCGGCTAAGGTTGTTTTTTTGGCATTGCAACCAAAATTAAAGCTTCTCTTTTTCAAAAATTAATGAACCGTGCATTTAGTACCTTTCTCTAAAAAGGAACGACCCCATACGTACAGCGGCAATTTAGACATATTCCTGCACAATAGAAAATGTAACATGTTTAAGTCGTTAGACAGGTTCGCCGCACCTTAATTTACGTGTTCCCCTTATTCTACCGTTGTGGCCAAGAAGTGTCAATTCTATTTTTGTAGGTTTGACTCAGCTTGTCAATTTCCATTTCTGTATTGGGGAACATATGTCAAAATCCCTAAATCAGAAGACTTATTGGTTTTTTTTGAGTAGAAACGCATTTGGAAAGTCAGGGAGCAAAAGTGAGCTTAAAAGAGTCAAGAAATAACAGAAAGATGAAAAGCAGGTAAAAGATAAATTGAAAAGCAAGATTTCTAATCAAATAGATCTCGGGCCTGAAATTAATCGGAGATAAGACGTGGAACGGAATTATCTATGCACATTGTAGGAGGCCCAAGACCCAGGAGTATTTATCTCCGCGCTTCTTACTATGACACAAAAGTACAATTTATGAAGATCAAGCTTTCGAAAAAGGTCAAGAGCGATTATTCCCACCTCCGCTTTATTTTACAAAGAGCGCATTACCGATTTGAATAGTTTGCGCTTCTTCTCTGGGACTTCTTTGGTCCATTTAGCGATGATAGAAAAGATTGTACGGTTTGGTCAGAAATAAACCAAATTTAACAGAAAATTTTCTCATTTCAGTCAATACTACCGTAATCAAAGACCAAGTCAACCTTTTCTGTCACAATTTGAGTACTCAAACCTCCATTTACACCCATATTAAAAATAATAAAAGCGCCGAAAGATTGTACATTGATGCATCTATATGCAGTACACCCAATGAATAACACATCTAAAAGATACATAGAACATCTTGCAGAAGACGAAATATTAGAAGGAATCGCTTGGCTACAGATTTAATTCTTTCTTAATTCCCAATTTTTCTTAATTGGATTTGCATCGCGTGAGTTCCTGTAGAACGGCTAGTGCACGGCGAAATTAACGGAATACGGAATTTTCGAAACGGAATTTAGAAAAAATTAAATCTAAACGTGTACACACAAGATCAAATGAAAACAGAATTAAACTTTCCTGGATCTTCTTTACTTTTGCCGTTCCAAGTGCTGCATCCTGGCCCCCACGTTTCAAATGAGATATTAATTACTTGAAACACGTCAAAGTGAAAAATTAGGCATACAGCATAAATAAAAGCTCGTAGTCATTTCGTGGCTTTTGATCCGACAAGTATCATCTAGGGATTTCTGTCCATGGCTTTGTCAACGCATGCCAAGGACTGGCTTACAGTTTTTGCGTTTGTGGTTCTCTTCTTCTACTACTTTGAACACCTCCAGCCTTTCCAACGCCAATTCCGTCTAGATGACAGCACTTTGCAGCATCCGTTTGCTCGTGTCGAGCGTGTGACCGATAACGAATTGTATGTTTATTGTGCATTGCTCCCTACAGCAGCAATCTGCGTCTTTCAATTCATTCGCAGAGCCTTACTGACGAAGTCGACAGGGCGCGACGAGTCAACGGGGTTAAGTGCTACTAATCGTACTTTATTGGGTTTGTGGGTGTCTGTGGTAGCTGCGGCATGTGTCACCGATGTGTTGAAGGTATGGATTGCCCGTCCAAGACCTGATTTCCTTGAGCGTTGTGGAGCTGTTGCGGGAACTCCACTTAACCAGTTTGTTACTACGAGTGTATGTTCTGCTCCTTTGGGACAGATGTATTTATCTGATGGAATGAAGTCGACGCCGCTGGGTCACCTGTCAATGGCGTTCGCTGGTCTCTTTTACTTGACTTTGTGGTTGGGACGCGACGGCAAAATTCCTGGCTTGAGTTCTATTGGCACTCTTATTTTGAGATCGTTTCCGTCGCTTTTGGCTGCTTATATAGCATTGAGTCGTACACAAGATTACCGTCACCACTTTTTCGATGTCTCTTTGGGACTGGTGATTGGCGTTTTCTTTGCATGGGGAGCCTACGTAAAGTATCATGGCTCCAATTTATAGAATATGTATGATTAATTTTTAGAATGTTTCCGATTTAGCTTATTTTATCTTGTGTTGTTGATTTTATTTATGATTGGTATGGTAAAGACTACGAGTAAAACTGTAGTGACGACCTTATAAAATCCAAGTTCTTTGCAGTTTGTATGTAATATCATTAAGAAAAATTACTGCCTTTTCATTTTATCTTTTACGCCTTTTGTTTTCGATAAATTATATCGGTCTTCACTACTGTCGCATGAGAATGTTTTAGATTTGTGTTACTCCTAATTAAATTGTATGAAGCCCTGGACGGGTGAACAAATCTACGTCAAATCCCCTAAAACAAGGTACGTGCAATAATTCTATTTAAATTTTCGTTGAAGCATCGCCTCAAACTCTTCCACTTAAGTCATAGATGAATTCTTTGGAGAGCCATGAAATAACCTCAAATCAATATCATTTTTTTTGTTATCAACTCTTCGCTACTATTTACACTTTCTCATGATATTCACTTTGTATAGAGCTAAAAACGGACAGAGCGCTGTCGCGTTCCGAACCTCTACTAATATACACGGCCACAGTCAGCAGCCATGAGCTTTTCAATCACTCAACCGCGAGGTGCTTGTCTCATGGAGACTCTTGAAACATCAGCACCGTCTTGAAAAGCCGCCTGTCATTACAATCGTTCGTGGTATCTTCTAAAGACACCGACGCCATCTCCAGGTGGTAGCGGGACCATTGTACTGCAGGAGCACGCATGACCCGATGTTGTTGCGGCAACTGTTTCTTGCCGCAGATGAGCTCCATGTAAAACTCAACCAAGTCCAGCTTGGCAGCAGTTTGGGCTCTCTTTTTGACGCGCGAAAGCGACGAAATCTCATTCGAGATAGCCTCTTTGGTCCGCGTCAATTGTGACAACGTCGACGTCAACGCAATATAATCAGGGTTATCGTCGAGCTGCTTTTCTGGTGCCAACAGTGGAAAGTTACTCAAAGCATCCTCCAGGTCAGCCTCAGAAGCACATGCGAGGTCATAGTTGATATCTTTGTTGTAACCTACATCGTCGGAACTTACATCATCATCATCGTCTTCATCTTTGGGAGTCAACAAAGGTGAGGCTTCGTACATTTGGTTTTTGTCCAATACGAACAGAACCGACTTGTTACGGCTGTGCTTAGGAGACTCAGAGCTGCACGGAGAGGAAGGAGAAGGCAGCCTTTCTTGCATTGGGTAGCAGGGCCGCTTGTTGTTGCCTTCCTTTCCGTTATCTAGCTTGTGCTTCTTGTGTTTATTGGTAATATCTTCCATTCTGCGATGAGAGTAAAATTCCGAAAGATTTGCAGCCATGATGGAAAGAAATTTGGGAGGATTTGGTATCAAGGTGTAAACTTGTTTTCAAGGTTCACTTTAGTGGACAAAGAAGAAGTTGTGAAGCCTTGGAAGGGTATTGTAAGATATGAGTTTATAAATGAAAAAGAGCACCTTCAGGCAAGAAGTTCAAATGACAACTAAGTAATTCGAAGTGGATACGGCTAATAGAGATATTTGATCTCCAAATAGCTAGTTTCAGGGTACTTGTAAGGTGTGGTTGTGAAGTTAATATGAAACCTTGAATAACACGTTCATCAAACGGAAAGTTGACGAAACGAAGAACTTCAAGAGCCTTGAAAAACAGGAATAAGTAATAGAAGACAACTTATTCCAGTAAAAGATCAAATGAACAATCTACTATGATTTTCAGGCAAGTGTTTGGCCACTTCTTGCCACAGAGACTTACAGAGGGGTAGGAAAGTAAGTAGTTGCCAGTAAAAGGGACGTAGCGAGCCAGAAAAAACGGGAAACGGGAGCAAATGATCAGGAGAATGCAGATAAGGGAAGCACGGGTCTTGAATGGCGAAAATCAGATAGATTTTCGGTGTATTCTCGAGTCCAAATGTGCTAAGGGCAAGGTGAGGAGTCGGAAAAACTGTTGATGGCGACATTTTCAGGATATGGGCGAGCCAGGCAAGGGCGCGCATGGTAAGCGCACGAATCCTAAATACTGTATATAAGCTTGACATTTTGTATGAGGATGTAAAGGTTTATGCAATTTTTCTGAGCAACTACAGGACTTCCGAGGGTAGTTAATTGAGTTATGTGCAGGTCATGTCGAAAAGGGAATTCTATGACGTGGACATTTGGGATTCAAATGAGCCACAAAATGTTAGAAAAGAATGTTCCGGAAATCCTGAATTTTTGTTTTCTGGATAATTAGCCTATTGAGGCCTTGTCGAGGAAGTAATGAGACGTTTGTGACTTAAAATAATGACTCAAAGCCACGACCTGTATGGCCTCCTATTGAGTCCTCACATGACCCTGCATGACATAGCCGTTTCAGTTCATCACAATATGCCAGACAAAATGGCTGCAAAATGAATATCGTCAAACAGTCAACAATGGCTGATTTTGAAGAGACAATAATGTTTTGAGTTGAGGTGTAAAATTGGGGGTATTTCTTATTCTCGTCTAATTTGGACTCGATATAGACTTTTTTTCTGGCCGTCGGTTTGTTAGTTACTACTCTGTATTCTGTTTCTTGGTTAAACAAGCAAAGGTATAGGAAATGTTTAATTGAATTGACTTTTTATGAGGGAATTTGAATCAGTGTATTTAGTGGTTAATTCATAAGCAGATAGACGTCACGAGTTTAGGGCTTTTGTCGTTAGCTAGTGGCGATAGTTCGAATATGTATAAGTCCAGTGTTTATCAACATAAGACAGCTTTTGAGTCCGAAACTTGTTTGTTCCTTAAAGAAAGGAATTATCACTAAATTGAAGAGAGACTTAGAGTATTGGACCTAATCTTAATGACCAGTTGGCAATGCTTGTCTTTGTTTGGATGAATCCTTACAAGCAGTCATCAGTCTCTTATGAGCAATTTAAATAATGAACGAGTATCTCAGCCTTACTTACGTATCTAGGCGCCGCATTTCTTAGGGGAATTTAGGAAGCGCTCTCAAGTTCTGCCGAGTGTAACTTAGTTATTTCTTTCAAACAAACTAGAACCCTTTCTCGCAATAGAAACAACGAAAATCTCCTGAATTCAATAACAACCACAAGAATTTCATGCTAAAAATGAACATCCACCAAAAAAATGTATGTGAGCATATATATCCATGTAATTCGTAGCCTAATAACTTGAAACACTGAAGCGTTCTGAGCATATTACTTCCTCGGTTTTCAATGCACTTTTACTCACAAAGAGTATTAAGTGAACTAGTAAGTTTTGGATAAATTTCATAGAATTCAAGAAGATTTAACATATTGTCAAAATTAAGATTATTAAAGTTGAATTGAAACTCGAATAGTATATTTTTTTGGCAATATGTATCGCCATCAATATGCAGAACTACACCCGTACACCTTTTATCGGTGAACCAATTGCCACTTAGATCGGGTCAAGCAGTCTTGCAGTTCGTCTAATTCAAGCCTTATATGCATGCGTTTGTATTATATACAGGTATCTCGGTGGCATTTTGGTTTGTCCTAATCAATTTTTAAAAAAAATTGAAAAGCTTTCTCGAGAGAACATCTCTTAAATGAAACATCAAGAAGCCTAAAATTCTAAATCAGATTGAAATATCCTTATAGCTATTTCCGCCTTTGGCTCCGTCTCACTTTATCGTACTGCATCCAGCACAAGTGTGTTCTTGAATGTGGCTTTCCGGCTCAACATATATATCTAAAGAACCTACGCAACCTGTCCTTTTAGACTTTTACCAAAAAACAACAATTCACTTTTGTTCCTTTCGCCCGAGTTCTTATATACGCAGAAAAAGCGGCTTCAAAAGCTCTATTTTGTGACTTTTCTGTGTCATCTTCGGGATACCATTACCAAATCAGAACTTTCGTAAGATCAGAGGAGCACCCAATTTTCAAAGCATTTCTTGTGTTATCTAAGCGTTTTCTTGTTTTCCAAGCTCTGGAGACTAGTTTCCACTTCGTTGACATACTTCCATTCCAGCCATTCTTAGAGGAATATCATTCCCTTAAATTTCACATCATAACTCGTTTGAATCACAAAACCCCTTTAGTATGGATAACACGGACCACCTGGCCAAACTGCTTTGGCTGATGTACCGTAATGCCCGTAACCTTCTTCCGTATCGTACTCGAATGGAGAATCTAACATGGCGGATGATGTCAGTGAAAAAGGCTAAGCAGCTTCAACAACGACAGCGACAACAGAACGGACTCAAACTGGAGTTGAGCTCTTTTATAACTAGCCCACTTCTTGAACAGCTAAGTTCTGGAGATACACCTCAAACTAGTGTCAGTGCCGAGGAGTTCGACTACGTAGCGCATATCAGGCGTATGAGCCGAGATGTCAAATCCACATTGCCTCGTTCCCAAAATCAAGTCCAAAATCAAAACCAGAACCAGAACCGTAAAAGACCAGCATCATCGCTGCCGTTTTTATTGGCAACAACTCCTGCCGTAGGCAGAAGCTCCAACCCTCTGATATCCACAACTGGCATGGCAGGGGCTTCTAATTTGAGACACAACGCTGCAAGTACTTCAAGTACCAGTATTCATCTGAATTTATCTGCTGCTCTCAAGGATACCGCAGTGCCTTCAAATTTGTACGGTCAAGGAAACGGGTTTTCTTTCCTGCTCGATCCTTTGGCATACGAGGGCCCTAACCAGAACTTCACATCGAGCGGTTCCAATACAGCTTTTTCAAATGGAGATGCTCTACAGGCGTGCGCTGAATCTTTATCTGCTCCATCCGTGAGAGCCAATTCTATGCAATATGGGGGTTCTGCAACAACCCACTCTAACAGTGGATTAAAGTCACAACAAAGTGCGACGAATCCTGATCTGTACCAGCAGCACTATGACAGCAACTTATCTAATGGACAGTCTCTCAATGGTAACTCTGAGCGCCCAGGACATTCAGGAAGAAGCAGTAGTGCCACTAATATTCATAGATTTAATAATTCCCGTGGCCACAATCTCATCAACACTAATACCCCTGGATCAACCCCATACAGCCAACAAAATACGCCTACCGTAGCCACAGGTTCGACTTTAATGACGGCTAATCATCCTACAGTACCTACTAATTACTCTGGCATACTGCCTCAACCAATGGTTTCCCTGGCGCGTGGCACTCCATCACTGCTGTATGATCCTTCTTATTTTCCCTATCCTGTAGGACCGTCTTCCATTCTTCTGGGATCCTTAGCTAGACAAGAGCATTCCCTAGTCAATGTTGCTGATCATTTTAACCTGCGGCTGCACACTCCCTACGATTATGATGACCTGGCGTCTGTCGTAAGCACATCTAATATTGCGTTTCCATCTGAAGCATTTGACAACTACGGAAATAGTGCTTCTGTAAGCATGTCTTTGGTAGATCCGGGTTCTGCTTCCGTGCAGGAAGTGGAATCATCGATGTATTTTGAGAGCCACGGAAAATTGTCACAAAACGGAGCTCGTGGTGATGGCCACGGTCATCTTCTGCGCCCACAACTGCATTCACTGTTTACTCATGGAAACAGTATTGGCACCTCATGGGCAGATAGTTTCTTCGATGGAACTCCTCCGCCAGGTTCTGTGCCTACCACAGTGTCTGCGGCAACACCAGTTAACGCGAAAATGAGCGTTCTGCCCAAGAAGAAAACTAAAAAGATCAAGACCAGGGATTCAAGTAAGCAAACGCAACTAAATAATTCTTCTGGCGTAGAGAGCTCAAGTAACACTGCAACCCCTAATAATGCATCTAAGGGTAATGGAAGCGCAGCCACGCTCAATTCGCCCGTTGCAAACTTACAATGCACTAACTGTCATACCAAAACAACGCCATTATGGAGGAGAAATCCTCAAGGAGAGCCATTGTGTAATGCCTGTGGACTCTTTTTGAAGTTGCATGGAACTGTGAGGCCACTTAGTTTGAAAACCGACGTTATTAAGAAAAGACAAAGGGGGCAGGGCTCAGGTAATTTGTCTCGAAAGGGGTCTCAGGTCAATGTAACCAATGCTGCAAATACACGTGGCAGTGTCACTAGCGGTGCTGGGAAAAATGCAGCTGCGCGCGATGGTGATGATTTCAACCCTACTCCAATCAACAAGCAAAGCTCAAAGTCTAATAGTTCTTCTTCAGGACGAGCAAAAATCGTCTCTAAAGCTGGCGGTAAAACTTCCAAACCTCCAAGCCGTTCCAACACAACTTTTGTATCCCCAATCGGACATTCAGAGACGGATCAAGAGCAACTGGCACAAATGGGCAAAGCCAATCCAGGACATGTTCCTGAATCGTCCTTTAATTTCACCCCACTGCTAATTCGTGACCTGCCATTAGACTCCATCCACGAGTTTGGCAAGGATGGTGACTGGCATTCTATTGTTCAAAAAGACACTTATATGGACGACGGTGACGAGAAACTGAGTCAGTGGGACTGGCTCAGCATGAACTTGTAAGTCTTCAATACATTCGTTAATTGTGAAAATTAGTAGTGCGATCAATCTGAAATTGGAATAGACAAAATATTACAATTAGAGGCAAAATTGAAGTTTACTTTCTAATTGTACGATGCATGAACTGGGCCTTCATCCATAATAACATACTTTTGAAACTGTCGATGTTTGACTTATTACAGCACGAAAGTGCATTGAGACAGGTTATTGTTTGTCACATCACAAGATCCATTCTTCTCAGCGAGATAGTTATTGGACAATAAGGGGAAAGCATTGGTGGGTATGTACTTTATTAGATGAAAGAGTGATTGCAACGTAGCCTATCGTTTGCAAACTCAATTTTTCATGAAAGGATATTTGAGTCGGATCTGATTGGAGAACAATGACTGCTACCACCAAAAAATGTGTTGAGTCATCGAATACTAGAAGTTTATACATTTACACCAAAGACTTGATTGAGAAGTCTACTTATATCCATTAGAGATGTGTCTTATTGGTTTGGCTATTGTGAAGAGACTTCAAGAACCATACGTAAATACAGATCCCCCCTAAGGAGTAGAAATAATTCTCCTTTTACCAAGTGGTGTATAATTAATGGTTTTATTTCAATTTTATTTCATAAAGTCGACTCTAGCCCGGTACTCAGTCTCCATGATTTTTAGCTACATCGATGATTCGTCTTCGAAGTAATTTTAGGAAAATTTGACAGGTTCCATTTCAAGGGACTGAAATACTTTAAGTCAATCCATATAATGAAGAACAAATATACATTCGGAAAGCTCAGTAGGTTGGTTCAAAACTTTTGTAAGCAATTGAAGATGATCTTTCAATGCAGAAGGGCAAAAATTGAAATAGAAGATGTAACAATTTTGAACATGCTAAATCAAACTGATTTTCTTTCTTGGGATTTTTTCTCCTATAGTTCGAACAAGTACTCTTTTTTTACCTTCTCCACATTCCACAATCCCACACTTCAAGTATGTTGATTCTTTTCTCCAGCTACAACTAGTTCAGTCGCTGACAAATATTGCAATCACACAAAAATAGACCAAGAGCCGTATCAAGATGCACGGAGCAAATCTAAATGTGGTTTGCTTGTGAAAAACTGATACTAACATCTTTCATGTAGACTGTAGATGTCCCTCCAGACAGAACTAGCCACCACCTTCCACAATGCTATTGAACTCGAGCATAAATGTGAAACAGAGCAAACTGCATCTTATCTTAACACACTCTCACCGAAAAAGCTCGCTGCAATCGGCTTAGCGGTCATAAATCTCACAGTCTCCAACGTCAAGTCCGGATGGGCAGGAGGCTCCTTACTTGAATTACTGCCGGACCCGGCTACTTCAAATGGATCCGAAGAACTTCCAAGCTCTTCTCTTAGAGTTGGTGATGTTGTACAATTAGATTTGATGGCTGCTACTGCTCAAGATGAACAGAGCTCGGCAGTTGGAGGTGTAGTGACCAAAGTCACGAATAAAGTTATTGACGTTCTTGTCAAAGAGTCTGATGGCAACTCTGAAGAACGCTTGAGTAATATATATAATAATACTGGCAGAGATAATGTCCGTGTGTGGGTAGTCAAGGTATCTCATACAGCGACTTATAAACGTATGAACCAGGCTCTAAAAAAGCTAGAGCAACTTAGTGACGGCAAAAAGACCGAAATGTTGCGTATTCTTCTCGGGGAGTCTCGATATACGCCCAAAAGTTCTGCTACAAGTAAAAGTATTAAATACTTTGACGAAAACCTTAATCAATCACAGAAGAGTGCAATCAATTTCTCAATTACTGCACCAATTGCGATCATCCATGGTCCCCCAGGGACCGGAAAAACATACACTCTTATTGAACTAATCAAGCAATTAAAGTTTAACTATGGTGAAAAGATACTTGTGTGTGGCGCTTCCAACACTGCCGTCGATAATATCCTAGAAAGATTATCGCCAGCATTCAACTTAATTCCAATGGATGGTTCTAAGAAAGTTTCGAAGCGTAAAGTTGTAGCTGCAAAGAATAGTAACCCAGAGAAACTCATAAGAATTGGTCATCCGGCTCGAGTATCCCTGGCAAACCTCCGGCATTGCTTACACGTTCTTTTGAAGACTACCTACGACGGCGTAGGTGGTGAGAATCAAGAAGTACTACAGGATATTGATAAGGACATTAAAACAACTTTGGCATCTATTAAAACATGTAAGCGTTACGCAGAACGAAAAGTTCTTTACACAGAGTTGAAGCAGTTGAGACGAGAACAACGTGAACGTGAAAAAAAGATATCTCATGACCTTATTGACAACGCTGAAGTTATTTTGTCTACCCTTCATGGTGCAGGAAGTAACGAATTGTACGAAATGTATAAGAATCAAGAATTTGGTATTGATCATCCATTGTTCGATACTATAATAATTGATGAAGTTTCACAGTCCTTGGAGCCGCAATGCTGGATTCCATTGGTCACCCATTTAGGCTGCAAGAGGCTTGTCATAGCTGGCGATAATAAGCAGTTGTCGGCAACTGTTGAATCTCTGGCGGAAGCAGAAGCGCTTAGAAAAAAGAACCAACCAATTGCCGATTTGGAAGTTACTCTTTTTGACAGACTTATGAAACATCATCACGGTGACGAATACCGAAAGTTGCTAAATGTTCAATACCGAATGAATGAGAAAATTATGGAATTTCCTTCAAAAGAACTTTACGATGGGGAACTTCAAGCAGGCGATAACGTCCGGGATATTATTCTTAGCGGTTTGCCGAATGTTGAAGACACAGACGAGACATCAGCCCCATGCATTTGGTACGACACACAAGGAGGTGACTTTCCCGAACAAAACACAGAAGAAGACGCAGTAGTCAATCTTTCCCAATCTACAGGATCTAAGTATAACGAACTTGAGGCATTGGTGGCTTACCAACACATCGACAAATTGATCAGTGCTGGGGTCGCCCCAGAGCAAATCGGGGTGATTTCCCCATACAGCGCTCAAGTTGCAGTGATAAAGAAGCTTTTAGCGCCCAGATTTGAGAATAAGATCGAGGTGTCTACTGTTGATGGATTTCAAGGAAGAGAGAATGAAGCTATTATTGTATCGCTTGTTCGTTCGAACGACAACCGGGAAGTTGGCTTTCTAAATGATCCTAGAAGACTCAACGTGGCCATGACTCGTCCAAAACGTCAGTTGTGTGTAATTGGGGACATTGAGCTCTTGCAAAACTGTGGTGTTTCCTTTTTGGCCGATTGGGCAAAGTATGCAGAGGAGAATTTCGAGGTTCAGTATCCAGATATAGGCGACTATTAATTTTTTGATTCTTTTTTTCATTTTCAACAAAAAAGTCAGTTGAATGATGCCGTTGTCAAACCCTAAATACACGGTCACTCTAATTCAACCTCTGTATAGCCAAATTATTAAATCACAGCAGTTACTGAAATATTCTAAATCTCGTTTTTCTTACCTATTGAGTCTGATAATTTCTGATGAACCATCTTTCACTGGTCTTTGATGTGAATCAGATTTAGGTCGCATGTTGGCTTCGAATTCACCATTCTTCACTTTGAAAAAAGCATGCATGATATCAGATAAACCTTTAAACTTTCATATTTCTCCATTTCCTAAAATCGTTATTTTCTATATTATTTTTCAAATTGAGGGTACGAGTCAATTCTACCCTGAAGCCGTGCAACTATGTGACCCATTTACCTCAACCTTAATTAAATTCGTCCGAATTTAAATCTCATATAATTTTTAAACAAAATAAATCTTTTTGTTTATGCCTCGTGAAATGTCCCATAACCCAAGTTCAGCTTCTGCAGGTGTCATCCCCACAGCTGGACATGCAATGCCTGGTGAAACCAACTTGAACTATAAAATCATTGATGCATTTGTCACCGATGGTCTTTTGAACCAAAGACTTGAACTCGCTGTTCCTTTGAACTACTCAATTCCAAATGAAGATCTGATTAGGGTTGTTGCCAATGTTACTCAAAAATACAACAAGTCAATACACGGATTGGATTGGAACTCGAAGATCATCTTTCCAAACCCCCCTAAGCCAATTGCTTACTGTCAAGGTGGTCCTGGATTCCCATGTCCAGTTCCATTGTCAAATTCTAGCCACACCGGGTACCTTATTGATAAGGGATACCAGATCATTTATTATGACCAAAGAGGAACTGGGCTCAGCAATCCTTTAGAGACAGAGTTTCTTTTGAACAAACAGAAGGAGTTGATAAATGGCTCCGAAAGTGCAAGCTCTGGTGTACTTAGCCCCTTAGCGAGATATGTACTCAATTTCAGGGCTGATTCTATTGTTCACGATATGGAGGCCATTCGTGCAACTCTTTTCGGTGAGAACTCGAAATGGCTGCTGTTGGGACAGTCTTATGGAGGATTTTGTATATTTACATACTTATCTTTGGCGCCCGGCTCCATAGAAGCAGCTTTAATAACTGGTGGTGTTCCACCGATTGGCAAAATCCCCGATCGTGTCTATGAACAAACCTACAAGAGAACCACAGAAAGAAATGTTCACTACTATCGTAAATATCCTCAAGATGTTTTACGAGTGAGGGAAATCGTAAGTTATCTTGCCCAAAACAACGTGACATTACCCAATGGAGGATCCTTGTCAGTTGAGCGTTTTCAACAGCTTGGAATCAGATTTGGAGGTACTGGTGGTACGGATGCAATTCATCAACTTGTTGTTGCATTTAGTCAAGCTCTTAGGACTTTGGGAAGACCTACTTATTCCGTTTTGAACTCCATCCAAAATGAATCATCTTTCGACACGAATATTATCTATGCATTATTCCAGGAGGCAATTTATTGTGACGGAAATAAATGCGGTGCTTCAAATTGGGCTGCGGATCGTCTCAGATATGCAACCGGAAATGAGAACTATGTGGTTTCCTCAAAGCTACTCGAAAGCAATGAACCAATCTACTTCACCGGTGAAATGGTGTATAAACTGATGTTTGATGATTACAGCGAGCTTCGCCCTTTGAAGGAGTTGGCTCATGAGTTGCATCGTAATACCGAGTGGTCCCAATTATATAACACCGAAGTCTTGGGTAAGATCAAATGGGAAGACGTACCCGTGGTAGCCGCAACCTATTACTATGACCAGTACGTTGATTTTGAATTAACAATGGAGGCTAAGAAAGTTTTCAATAACAACGGAAATTTGAGACAATACATTAGCAGTGACCACTTCCACAATGGTTTACGTGCAGACACCGCAAAAGTTCTAGGATCATTATTCAACTTACTAGAATCAGAGATTGATTAGAATAGCTTCTGTTTCTACCTTTGATGTGTAAAGTTTATGTTAAAAACGGCTACAGGGTATAGAGATGAGATAAATGACTATATGATCAATGAAAATGCACAGTAGAGTTCAATGGTACAAAACTTCTATTTGCCTAAGGGCTTTTCAAAGAACCTGAGATTCCTGGATCAAACTGATTAATTAAGATCGAAGTCTACATTGCGAAGCGCAGCTCTTCTTCAATTAGAAACGACACAATAACGTTGAGCTTATAAAGTTGCGCATTGTTTGTTGATTCTCAAGCTTTTGCACGTGTGAGCTCTATAATTACCAAAAAGCTCCCAGTTGCATTGAAACAAAGTTAGTCTAAACAAAATTTTAGAAACGCGGTCTCCTCAAATCTGCCTTGGCATTTTTGGGTTTGAAATTCAAAACAATAACACAACTTCACATGTCATAGACACTAAAATGACGAGATTAGACACTAGAAAGATGATTTAAGACTTCAGAATTCGCCAACTCGCTGTCTTTACAATGTACTAATCATCTCTTCAACATATTACAGCTCTGCAGCATTTACGAAATCATGCATATGGCATGCGCATTGACCGGTATATAGTCGTTCGATACAGTTGACATGTTGCTTATATGCCGGCCCACGGTTGAATAATCTCGGGCAACTTGACAACACGTTTCAATAATCAGAGGCTGTGGGCAACACAATTCGAGTCCAAAATGTGTCTGTTGTAAGGGACCCCATTTACTGTATTTAATGAGGTTTTCAATGGCGATGAGGTCACAACTTGATGAACTAGTTTTACTATTTAGATGGATACAAGCGGTAGTTTTATGGGTCGATGAACCGTGCAAAAACCTTACGAAAGCATTTTTAAAAAGACCATTTCAATTATAGATGTGGGCTTTCGAAGTACTAGAAAAATTGGATATCTGCATGAGTAGTATAATGAATAGAGGGCGAGACGCACAACGGTCAGTTAGCCGGAATAGGCAGTTTCAGGGTAGTGACTTCAATACCATTGTCATTAAACATTTTATTACTACGTTGATGGTCACTATTTGGATTAGTTTGTGGTTTCATCCGTTTGTGGTTTTATCCTGTGCTCTTTTTGTTGATCCTTTGGCCATATTCGTTTGGATCAAACCTTAAATGACAAGTACTTCCAAGTCTAAATCCAGCCTTAAGTATACTATGTGCACTTTGGGAATCGTATCTGAGCATATGTGGGCGAATCGGCAAAAAAAGGATTCGTAATCTGCAAGACATTGTAAAGGTCATTTACTGAAAGAGGCAAGTGTCAAAAGCAAAGCGGCGAGAATGGAGACTTCATTAGTAAAAAACGTAAGTAGTAAAGAAGTTAGGTGTTTCTCTATTGAGCCCAGCCCGGATTTTCACATGTTCCAGCGCTATGGATTACGGCGGCACAAGTTCCGAATACCATGAAATAATAAACCAAGGCCCTTAGAAAAACAGCTTCAACAAAAAGGAGAACCAACTTCTTGACGAAAACAAAATAAAAATTACATCATACTCCAGCGCCCTTTATTTCTTCAGGGTCATCGGTGGTCTAGACGAGTACAGGTCGATTGCAAATTGTCCCTTCCACCCCTAATCACTTGCACAAAAGACTCCAGCTATTCGGCCGGAGTCTCGATTGCAAATCTGATGTATATCTAATTACTCAAGAAGTTATCTAATCTATTTTCGACGGCGTGCCTTCTTTTGCCGATATTTTGCCCATTCATCGATAGAATGACCAACTACAGGATCAACGGCCAAGTAGTTTGCAACCTTCACTAATTAGAAGGGAAATTCTCTCTGATGACGGTACTTTTCCTTTCATTAATTCATTATTTTCGTCTATCCTCTTGCTTCTAGACTCTCTCATTATTTACACCATCCAAAATTAAGTACCGCTCTCCTATTGAAGAGATGGTTTCATCAGTTCTAGAACTCATTTACCTTGGCGCTGTATACGCGACCACCCACCCCCTTGCTTGGAGACGCACGGCGGCTATTACTGTTTAGGCCCGTTTCAAAACGTGCCTGTGTGAAGGTACACTTTATTTTGACGGATAGGCGCGTATATAACAAGAAATTCTCCTACTATAATTCAACTTTTCCTCTTTTTTTTTCCCTTTCAACGGTCCTTTCTTTCATAAGTCTTTCCCTTAAACGTTGCGTTGTCGCTTCTCCCGTTCCTTTACGTTCCTTCACGTCCTTCCTTTGTGTTTCATATTGAGATCTGAAACATCCATCTTGAAACAGCGTTTCAGATATTATTCTTCAAATTACAAGTCTGCTTCCATTAAGTGAGTCAATCCTTTGCAGATTATTTTAAAGACCTTCATCAATAAACCTATCTCTCTTTTATATCAAGAATGAAGACTTCAATTCTCGCTTCAACTCTCGCCTTGGTTGCATCTGCCTTAGCTGCTGAGGTTACTGAATACCTTTATGTTACTGTTGATGAGAACGGAAACACCATTGGCGGTTCTTCTACAAGCTTCTTCCCAACAACTTTGCTGACTGTAACGCGTGGTAACTTTACTGCCAACGGTACCAACAGTACTACAAGCAACACTTATACCTATTACTCGGCTTCCTCTGTATACTCCTCGGTGACACCAACCATTCTTCAATCTGCTGCTCCAGTTTCAGACGCATACGCTGTTCCAGTGTCCTCCAGCTCTCCAGCACCTTCTCCAGTTGAGGCTGCTCCAACTACCTCGACTACATCTACCTCTTCTAAGGCCGCAAAGCCAACCACTTCAAGTTCGGAGGCTCCTCAACAAACAGACTCGGGCTCTTCTAACTCCGGTTCCTCCTCTGGTTCCTCTGGTGCTGGCTCTAGCTTTGCACAAGCTATTTTGGCCGCCCACAACCAGAAGAGATCCTCTCACAGCGCTTCTCCTTTGTCTTGGTCTTCTACCTTGGAGTCTTATGCTCAAAACTACGCTAACAAATTCCAATGCGGTGGCAGTTTGGTCCACTCTGGCGGTCCTTACGGTGAGAACTTGGCTTTGGGCTACTCTGACGGACCAGCTGCTGTTGACGCTTGGTACTCTGAGGGTGCTAACTACGACTACAGCTCTTGCAGCGTTTACGACCACTTCACCCAAGTTATTTGGAAATCCACCACCCAGGTTGGATGTGCCTACAAGGACTGTGGTGGATTGTATATCATTTGTTCTTACAACCCTGCTGGAAACTTTGTCGGCCAAGGTCAACAAAACTTGTCCCAGTAAGCAACATACTTTTATTTCGTTTTTTCGCCACGTTTGTATTTCAAGACATCTTTTTCCTCAAATAATTCAGCGACTGTAGTGCATGGTAATTATATATCTAACTTAACATTTCATATTAGAAATGAAACTTACAGGAACAATTTGTTTAAATTTTGATTTTCTTAATTTTTTCTTTCTTTTCTTTTCAATTTTCCAATTCGTTAGCTGATCTTTGCCTATTGCTGTTTGCATCTTTCATTTGATTTGATGAATCAGGTAATAAGATAACATGGCTGCAAATTAAGGTGTGGTCATTAAGGCCCAAAGTGGATAGATCTGAAAGAGTATACTTCAAACCCAAACTTTGAATCTATGCACGGTGTCTTATACTTAGGCAAATCAAATGTACCATTTCATATTTTTTTTTTGTTGTCATTGGGTAAATACTTAGTTCGGAGATGCCATCGTGCTTCCTAATTAAGATAAGAATCACAAGTATGGTAGTCACGTACAAATTAAAGTACCATATTTGGTCCAATTATAAATCCTGCGATAAATGTACGTCCGTGAAAAGTGTTTACGTGAGCGAACAATGTATCGCCTTTCTTAGAGCCTGAAACTATTAGAGCGCAATATCTCATACTCAATACTAGAGAAGCTTACGAGCTGTAAATGCCTGGTAAGAAGTTATTAGCGCTTTTACTCATTTCATACTTTCGTTTATTTTAAAATTTACTTAGTGAATTTCTGATCTGTTGCAAGGGTACTCTTTTTTAGACTTAGATATTGAGAGTACGTAACTTGTGACTTCTACGACACGAATATTAATGTCCAGAATTTTATTATTCTATTTGATTGCCGTCCGTTCAATGGACATGATTATTATGCAAAAATGTGTACCACACAAAAGTTCTTCAGTGCCGTCTATCTAAGACAAGCGCTAAACGAAAAAAGGCTGTTAAAAGGAAATTAAGTAGATTACAAATCAGTGACACATCCTTGAGAAGCATCAGAAACCAACTTGGAGTACTTAAACAAAGTACCTCTGGTGTATCTTGGAGCAGGAGCAGTCCACTGCTTCTTACGCTCAGCCAACTCCAGTTCATCTACCATCAAGTCAATCTTGTTATTTTCGGCATCAATGATAATCTCGTCACCATCCTTGACTAAAGCAATTGGACCACCGACGGCAGCCTCAGGAACAATGTGACCAATCAAGAAACCGTGAGAACCACCGGAGAATCTTCCGTCGGTCAACAAAGCAACATCCTTACCCAAACCGTAACCCATCAAAGCAGAAGAGGGTTTCAACATCTCTGGCATACCTGGACCACCCTTTGGACCTTCGTATCTAATGACACAGACGGTCTTTTCACCCTTCTTAATCTCACCCTTCTCCAAAGCCTCAATGAAGAGGTCCTCAGCATCGAAAACACGAGCCTTACCCTTGAAGTAAGTTCCTTCCTTACCAGTAATCTTAGCAACGCAGGAACCTGGGGCCAAAGAACCCTTAAGAATTTGCAAGTGACCGCTTGGCTTCAATGGATTGGACAATGGACGAACAATGTCTTGACCAGCAGGCAAAGCAGGAAGCTTCTCCAAGTTCTCCTTAATGGTCTTACCGGTGACGGTGTACTGGGAACCATCAATCAAACCCTCGGCCAACAACATCTTCATGACAGCAGGAGTACCTCCGACGTGTTGCAAATCAGCCATAACGTACTTTCCAGATGGTTTGAAGTCTGCCAACAATGGAGTGTTGTCGGAGAGTCTTTGGAAGTCGTCTACGGTGATCGTAACGTCGACAGATGAAGCGATGGCAATCATGTGCAAGACAGCGTTGGTAGAACCACCAGTAGCAATGATATAAGTGATGGCGTTCTCAAAGGCCTTCTTGGTCATGATTTCACGTGGCTTCAAGTCCAATTGCAACAAGTTCTTGATGGCTTCACCTACAGAAGCACACTCAGCGGCCTTTTCCTTGGAGATAGCTGGAGCAGAAGAACTGTATGGCAAAGTCATACCCATAACTTCAGCAGCAGAGGCCATGGTGTTGGCGGTGTACATACCACCACAGGCACCAGGGCCAGGACAAGCATGCTTGACAACATCGACTCTTTGTTCCTCGGTGATGGACTTAGACAAGAATTGACCGTAAGATTGGAAAGCACTGATGATATCAATCTTGTCTGGAATCTCAGCAGTAGCACCGCATGATGGCAGACCTGGCATGATAGTACCACCGTAAACCATAAGAGATGGTCTGTTGTGTCTTCCCATGGCCATAAGAACACCAGGCATGTTTTTGTCACAGGATGGAATGGCAATGTTACCGTCGTACATTTGGGCCATAATAAGGGTCTCAAAGGAGTCGGCAATGATCTCACGAGATTGCAAAGAGTACTTCATTCCCTCGGTACCATTGGTAATACCATCGGAAACACCGATGGAGTTGAATTGCATACCCTTCAAACCAGCCTTGTTGACGGAATCAGTACATTGATGGTTCAATTCCATCAAGTGCATGTTACATGGGTTACCAGACCACCAAACGGAACCAACACCGATCTGGGCCTTGTCCATGTCTGCGGTGTCGAAGCCAGTAGCGTAAAGCATGGCTTGCGATGCACCTTGGGACTTGTCCTGAGTAACTTGAGCAGAGTATTTGTTCAATTTCTTTTGGAGACAGCCAGCAGACACAGAAAAGTGTCTGGTGGCCGGACGTGTTGCGATTTTGGTGGAAAGCATCTTTGACAATACGATTTAGGTTGGGGTTGAAAAAATCGAGTATTGATCAGTGAGTCAAGAGATTGTATGCAGGTATACACTTAACCAATTAGAATGAATATGATAGTCATGAGCATGGTTTGGAATGGTATGTTGATGATAAATTCATCTTCTTTTGTATTTGAAGGAGAACGTTCTCATGGGGCTGAGGTTTCGGTAAAATTGAGCTTGGAATGTTGGTATTGAGAGAAGACTTCTGGGTTTGAGATAAGCTAAGAGCCCGAAATTTCATAGACGGGTGGTTCAATAATTATTTCAAATTAAAGTTTAAGTAGGTTTTGAACTGTGAACAGTTGTATTTCTAATAGTTAGACTTGATAATTATAGGCGTTTGTTGGCGCTGAACAAAGAATATTAAGGGAAGTTCCTGAAGAAGAGATAAAAACAATGTCATTTATCTTGAGAAACGATCGCATCTCGGAGAAAAATTCAAAATAATGCCAATTTGGAACGTATTGGTAAAAGCTCTCCTCTCCCCCGGCGCTTCACAAATGACGATAGCTGTGCATTAACAAACGACCATAGAAGAACACCTCTGAACAGATTTATGGATGTATTTTATACTCAAAGGTTTTTTTTTGGCTAAAAAAATACTTGAACCTATAGCTGTATCTGCTTATAAAGATACCGAACAACATATCTCATCGCTACAGTTCAAATCAGTATAATAAAAGATGACAAATAAATCGAAGCTCCCCAAAATCTATCAAATTACACAAATCGAAAAAATAAATAAATAATATCTTGACACTTTGCTTATTATCAGATTAACCTGCATATAGAAGCCGTTGTTTGCACTCTATGCATGAAGACCCCAAAAAGGTATTGTAATTAGCACAAAAAGAAATGTGAATTCTGATCTGAATCTTGCGGTTAAATCATTTTACAATAAGAAAGTAATGGCAAGTGTATCATCAGCATCGTCGCTTAACGGGTCCTTTCGAGATCCCTCCTTCTCTCTGTCACTCGGATCAATCCTTTCTCTTCATAGTCTTATCGATTCATATGCACTTGGAGAAGACCAATGGGAAGCTGCTCATTACAGCATTTTCAAAGAAGAACGAAAGGAAAGAAATAAAAAAGTTACGCAAAGAGGATCTTCAAGGGGTAGTTTTTATTTGGTATCGGTAAAACCACTGTTAGATACTCAAAAATGTGAGTTGCAGCATCTGCCCATGCGTGAACAAAAAAGAACCTCTAAGACCATAGAGAAGTCGGGCTCAGAGCAGTTAAACTCATTGAATGAAAGCAGTCTGAAACCTCTTCATCTATATAGGCCAAGAGAAGGTACCTCGAGGGTGCTAGAAGGCAGTCCCATCAATTCAGTAAGCAGCTCGTTTCAAAGAAGTGACATCAACTCAAATGATGTAGAGCAACAGGAAGAAACTATTTGTAATGGCAGAGCGGCCGGCCGCATTAGAGTCACGAAGGATCAATGGAGAAAGGAAAAAAGATTCTCAACCCCTAAAATGACGAGTGTCGCTCCAAGAGTAAACAAGAAGCGTCATGAAACAATTCGAGAGCAGCCCCAAACAAGTTCTTACTTCAGCGATACGAGTTCCATAAGTTCTTCTGCACTATTAAATTCTGCGCTGAATACTGACATGGATAGAGATGACACGGCTGACTCTCAACGAGACACTCTCGGAGCGGCAACATCAGGCTTTGGTGCGATCGTCGAAGAATCTATATCGACAGCAAGAGAAGCAACGGAAGCTGCAATTTCAGCTGCAGCGGAAGCAACTAATCAGGCTTTACGATTAGTTCGTTTGGCGGAGCTTGACAGACAGAGAGTTCTCTATCGATCACAACCAGTACCCAAAGACGAATATAACACCATCGAGGAGGATATTCCACCTTACCGCGCACAATTACATAGATACCTTGATCTTGTGTCATATGACGAACGATTTACGCCCATCTTAAGGGTAAATAGGTATCTTGTTAGCACGGACAAAGAGCTCACGACAGCAATTACTAAATTTTCAAAGTTCAATTTGCTTCCTGAGACTACAAATTTGTGGGCCATTTCTCATGTTGATGACAATGAATATGAGAATATGATTCCCTCGTTGATTCCAGAGTCTAGTTATTACCTGAACGATCTCATGGTTTGAGAATACTCTTTTGAGTCCATAAGTCCATTTATCTTCTCACTATATCTTTCATTTTCTATTTTGTCTCTTGATATTTCTTTCTAAGTATTCGGCAGGTTTTCAAGGTTTCTATGGTTTACATGTACATTTAATTTTAGGTTATTGTAGTCGGTTTTGCCAAAATCTTTTAGAACTAAATCTTTAGTTCCTTATTTATGTTCATTAAATCAATTCCGTACTTCTGAGATCTTGAATTCAGGGCCTACAACCCATATGTCAAGACCAAAATACACCCAAATAGTGAATTTAATTCTGATAAACAAATTGAAAATTCACTTACATTGATCTGAAAAGATCTATTTCAACTTTTTCGTAGATACTTGACTGATTAAGTTCCACCAACTTACTCATTGAGTCTTGGTCATCTCTTCGCGCATTACCAAGTCAGACTCTATAATTTAGTCGGGAACCAACGACATACACCCATTACCTACAAATTTCTAGCATATATTCCGTCTTCAAATGGCTAGTTTAGAGGGCTTTACTAAGGTTATCGAGGAGACGCGGCTGAGCGCAGTCGCCAGCACCAATCCATATGGTCCAAACCCAGCAGACTACTTATCTAACGTATCCAATTTTCAGTTGATTGAGCTGACGTTGCGTGAAGGTGAACAGTTTGCCAATGCCTTCTTCTCATTAGAGAAAAAAATTGAGATTGCCAAGGCTCTTGATGACTTTGGCGTGGACTACATTGAGTTGACATCTCCAGTTGCATCAGAACAGTCCAGAAGGGACTGTGAAGCCATCTGTAAGCTCGGACTCAAGGCAAAAATCCTCACGCATATACGTTGTCACATGGACGATGCTAAGATTGCGGTAGAAACAGGTGTAGACGGTGTTGATGTGGTTATTGGTACCTCTCAGTTCTTGAGGGAGTACTCTCATGGAAAGGACATGACTTACATCGCCAAAGCTGCTGTGGAAGTTATCGAATTTGTTAAGAGCAAGGGCATAGAAATCCGTTTCTCCTCCGAAGATTCTTTCCGTTCCGATTTGGTGGATTTGCTAAATATCTATAAAACTGTTGATAAGATAGGTGTTAACAGAGTCGGTATTGCCGATACTGTTGGAGGTGCTAACCCTAGACAAGTGTATGAACTAGTTCGCACATTGAAGTCCGTTGTGAATTGTGACATTGAGTGCCATTTTCATAACGATACCGGATGTGCCATCGCCAACGCATACACTGCGCTTGAAGGAGGTGCCAAGTTGGTAGATGTCTCCGTTTTGGGTATTGGTGAGCGTAATGGTATCACACCATTAGGTGGATTAATGGCGCGTATGATTGCAGCAGACAGAGACTATGTTTTGACTAAGTATAAGCTCCATAAGTTACGTGACTTAGAGAACTTGGTGGCAGAAGCTGTTCAGGTGAACATTCCATTCAACAATCCAATCACTGGTTTCTGTGCTTTCACACATAAGGCGGGCATTCATGCAAAGGCAATCTTGGCTAATCCTTCCACCTATGAGATTCTTTCTCCCGGAGACTTTGGTTTAACTAGATACATTCACTTTGCAAATAGATTAACAGGCTGGAACGCCATCAAGTCGCGTGTGGACCAGCTCAATTTGCACTTGACTGATGAGCAGTGTAAAGAGGTAACGGAGAAGATCAAGAAGCTTGGAGATGTCAGACAACTCAATATTGATGATGTTGATTCAATCATTAAGGATTATCACCAAGATGTATCCATTCTCAGTTTAGACCCAGATGCTGTTGGACTCTTTGACAAGTATGCACCAAAGGAGAAGAAGCAGAAATTGTCGGGTGGTGCAGCCTATCTATAATTCAATTCCCATTCTACACTCGTTAAGAATTAGCATATACCCTTAGTTTCGAGTAACTTACAATATAAACGTGAACTATCTTTAAAGATAAGCCTTGAATGACTCAACTTGATACAAACACTTGTTTCATTGATTATCAGTCTTCATTTGTCTATTTGATCTATAAAAAGGTAAATGATCGTGAGTAGCGTGAACAGTTCAAAGCGACATAGAGACGACAACTGACGATATTTTATTAGAGTTTTCCACAAAGTAGCAGAATTGAAATTAAATTATGAGTCTGGAGTAGGAGCTCCACTCATAATATCATAAAACATAAGTCCCGCAGCGATGCTTCCAGAGAGAATACACATGGACGTACAAATCATGATGGACCTCCGGCGGTTCCCTGTATTCACCGTAATACCCATCTTCTGCTCTTCACGGTACAATAGCACCCCTGTGAAGATATTGAGGAATGCGATAAACGCTAAAATGGCCACGATGTTCTCGTGCTCAAACATGGTTCTGTTAATGGATGTGCCAGTGGGAAACACTAAGAGATAAACAAATGGCGAAGAACTACGTGAGGACGCACATCGACAAAATAAAAGTCTTTTCGAACTTCACTTCGAACTTTAGTAATAGCTGATGGAGTTGTGGCGAATTTAATTTTGAAGATGGGACTTATTCTTTCAAATTGATCACGTGACTGAGTCAATAATAGGCAGGGACACAAACCCGTTTGGTATGTGGGTAACCAGAAACAATAATTAGGAGTGCATATACAACATTCATAATTATGGGCATGCATATGGTATGCTTTTCGGGTTAATGTGCAGGCCTGGAGGAATTGAACCCAGCTAATAAATCAACAATCAAATAAGTTCATACACAAACTCAGATCTGAAGGGAGATTTAAAAGTAACTTAAAATTTGTTTTTGTGAATCTACAGTCCTTTGTGACAATTGATTTGTGGACTTTCCTGTCCAAGCCAGAGTAGAAACGCAGACGACAAATTCGACTCTAGAAGGTTGAAAATAGAAAGATTAATTGTTTTTTTCAATTATTAATGAGAAGCTCTCGCCAAGTTTAAGCGAGAGATTGAGAATAAAAATGTTTATTAATAAAATCACCTTCACTTAGTAGAGCGTGACGTGGTAATTTTCATGGATTTGAGGTCATCATCAACATCTTCTTCATCACTATCCATTCCCAGAACGGAATATTTTCTTCTTTGAAAATCTTTGATGTGCGCCTTATTAAAAGCCGCAGAGATGTTGACCATCGTGGATCTTCTAGTGGCAGAAGATGGACGCACCTGGGCCTCTTCATCAATCGACGCAACACTGGCGTCTGGGCGGTCACCACGAAATGAGTACTTTTTGTATCTGCTGCTGGCAGATAATGGCTGCTTCTTAGCTGTTTCTGTAGGTTTGGCTGCCTCTTCGGCTTCTTCAGCCTCCTTGTAGCGGATATCCACTAACAAGTCAATAGCCGTTTCCACTCTCCTAGAAAGGTGGTAAGGAAGTGGGGATTCTCTGGATGCACGGAAAAGAGTGACATTAGTTCTGTGCTCATTTTCCATTCTGAAAAACATCCAGATAAAACGACGGAATAATTCTGCCGCTGCGAGACAGAAACTTGTGATAGCCAGTTGCTGCAATTGACCCGGGAATATCACGTAAATAATCCAGAGGTATCGGAAAACCACATCAATACACATGGCCATATAATAATAGATGGGCTTTTCATAAAATAATTCGTCTCTGAGCAAAAAATTCTTGGATCCAGGTTGAAGTAACGACCAGTCCATAAAGATATCCCAAGAGCTTGTAAACGTGGAGTTAATTGATGCAAATGTGATGAATAATGCACGATAAGAATCACTTCGATCAATTCTCCAGAGACTGAGGAACATGTAGTACATAGCTCCCATAAAATATTTAGTCATGTTAGCCAAATGAGGAAACAGGTCTCCTGTGTCCATGTAACGACGCAAACACTGGAGAAAACGCCAAATAGAAGGCAAAGCTGCCAAAAATCCCATGGACCGCGAATACCTGGAGCCACAGTATTTGGTGGTATCAGGAATTGGCCCGCCTCCCAAAGAATGCCGCCACTTGATGCCATATAAACAGATGAAATAGGAGAGATTACTAAGACTGTAGGTTAAAGAACACAAGATGTCCCCCAAGTAGAAGTCTCTGAACTCCACAGGATAGAATCCTGACCATACAATTCTCCACAAGGCGATTTGCAACCACCTTCTACTAGCAGCGTATAGCTGGCGTCCTGGCCATAAAAACCCTACTAGCGCAATAGTCAAGAAAATTAGCGGCCAGTCTCTACCGGGAAAACTGTTTGGCCAAAAGTTTCTCCAGCTGAACCACGAGCAGAAGCACAATACTGCTAATGCCGCTGATGGAAGAACTAGGAACTGTCGATAATCAAGCACATTGGCTAGATTAAATTCAAAAATGAACTTGTAGTTGATTTTGTAGGCAGTGTAAGTGTAGTAGTTAATGCCCACAAGGATAAAAGCCACATTCACTAAAATAAAGCCGCCCCAAACTTCTCCGAGATACTTGGCAGACAGGTCGTGGCGGAATATAACCTGATCTATGAATAAATAAATAACTATAGCAAGGAGAGGGATCGCAAACCCTAAAAAGAGACCGGTCACAAAAGTTGCACCGTGGAACAGTCTTGGCTGCATTGCATAAGTAGCGCTTTTTAGTTTCTCTAGGCCATGTTTCTTTGTATCATTTTCGCCGCCGTAAAACGACAAAAACAAGTCCTCTACACGTCCCAGGATCTGGTCTAAAACCGTGCTGGTTTGAAAGTACAGGGCATCGACTCTTTTCATGAAATCTTCAGATATAGATGAGCCGCTAGCCTTGTCAAATTTTTTCGTGATTTTACGTAAAGCTGTTCTGTTCATTGTACGATAAGAGCGGACTAATGCCACAGATCTATAATGTTCTACCAAGGCATCTTTAAGTACCTTCCTCGCATATAGATATGGCACTTCGTAGTGGTTTTTGGTAGCAAAGTCTCTTTTACGAGACATTCGAAACAGCTCACTGTTAGATTGAGCCATCTGCGCACTGGCTGGATATTCAGAGATATTGGCGTCCTCACTTGAAAGTGATTCGGGCTCTGTTTCAGAATCGACGTTACTTTCGCCGTTTCTGATTCTATTCTCTGCATAATTGGGATCGAAACCTTCAAATTTCGCAGGAGAACTGAGCGCTACATCATTCAGACTGTGTTCATTAACCTGAAAATTCCTTAAAAACGTTGTGGACGGTAGAGAAGGAAGTTCGTGTTTTCGGAGAGACTCTATAACCCTCAGGGTTGCCATACGCAAGCGGGAGATATTTTTATTGACGGGTCCTTGGGTATTCTTAACTGATTGGGATATTGCCTCAGACTTGGCCATCTTAAGCAAATGGATCTTGTGTTCCTTCAATTGAGCAAACTGGTCTTCCAAAATAAGAAAGCGATGATAAACGTCACGTTCCTTATCTTTAAAGAAAGTGTTGACCATATTGAGTTCCTCTTCTAGCCATGACGAAAACTTGGTCCCTTCTTCGGCCAAATCTTCCTTACGTAAGCTACGAGATTTGTATGACGAAAACTGGAATATTGAAGTCCGTCTTCCTAAGCTCCCTGAGGGATCATCTTTTGGTGTCTGGGGTGCCTCAGTTGCTGGTGTTTGTTGATCGAATGGGCCCTTATTCGTGAGGTAGCTTATGTTCAGCCCCTCCTTGCGAGAGTTCTTATTAAGAAAAAAGTAGTCTGGTCCTGTAGACTCTTCGCCAATTGGTTCTAGAAGGGGTGTTGTGTCAACGATGTTCTCTCGTTCGAACTCTTGCTGTAGCAGAGCGAAACGTTTGATCACTTTCTTCCCGGCCTTGTAGTCAACATATTGATTCTCCCATTCAGGGACGAGACCCTCACTAAGAGACTCGCCGAACTTCATAATGGAAGAAGGTAACGGGAGGGTTGAGACGTTTAAAACGTTGTTTGTTTCAGGTTTAAGTAGGGGACTGCATTTGGGTGTCCATGGGGTTAATTAATTAGGAAGGCTTCCAGAAACAGGGCCTTTAGATAAGGATTTGAGAGATATGATCAATTTTTAATACCTGTTGGGAACTATCTTTTCGAAATCAATGGCGAGCTTTTGGGCTTTCATTTATTAAATTCTCAAGGTGTAACTCGATTGATAAGATAAGACGCAATGCACTTAAGGTTCTCGCCGCAGCCAAATCTTCTTTCAATCGTGAAAAATTATTTTACGAGTATTTTCGTAATATTTCAGATTCAGTTGTACTGAAAATCGGGGTTTGAGAATTATCGAAGGTTTCTGTTTTTCGAGATAAATGTGTCAATGATGCCAAACTGCAAATCGACAAATCAAACAAAACCAGAAGTTCATATGAAAAACTTTTGCAAATCTATCTACTTCCATCGAATAGAACTCGGAACATAAATGAATTAATATTTACAACAATTTGCACTCAAAAAGACTATTAAATATATATTGGAATAAAGTGGTACCCCATGACCCCTTACTCATACCTGACATACAACGCATCAATGAAATGCTGGTGCTTGATTCCTGGAGCTTTGGCGGCTTTAAAGCCAGCGACAGCTTCTGCTACAGTCCAACCAAGGCGCTCAACAAGGTAACAACATATGAGAAACCCAGTTCTGTTGAAACCATAATGGCAATGGACGGCAACTAAAGGATGTGGACTTTCCGTATTAGCCAAAATATCATCTATGAGTTGAATGAATCTACGGATTGCGCTCCCGTCAGGCGTAACTTTAGAGACAGTTGCGCATTTATAGTACTGAACTCGTTGGAACGATTTAGGCAGATAAGGAGGAATATCGGCGGAAATATCGACAAATGCAATAAGTGAGCCTTCTAGCTTGTGACCGTCGATGATAACTTCTTCGCCGCCATAGAACTTTTTCTCTACCACTTGAGGTGAATGGTCAGGATCGTTTTCACGAAGCGTTTTCATACCCAAAAGAGGTGCTATATCCCCACCATTTCTGCGGGTGATATTGTACGAAATGGCTTGTGTCTTTTTCCATTTGAGTTCGTTTTTTAAACCCCATTTGTCACCCGATATGCTGGCCTTGAGTCCCAAAACCCAGGCTGGACATAAGTGAAGACGTTCAGGGAATTTCAGCTCCATATGGTTAAGAATCATGCCACTAATGAACTCAGGCTTGGCAAGTAAAAGTGAATGGCCTGCATTCTTCACCTGAACCATGTGTACAACCTTTCTTTTCCTGCTATTTAGAAGGAAATCATTAATTTGGGTTACTACTGAGATTGGCGTGACTTTATCCTCTAAACCACCAATTAGAAGTGTTTTTTCGTATGTGTTTGTATCACTTGGATTATCGTTAAATCTAGAAACGGCGTCAATCAATTCGGATGTTTTGGCATGGCGAAATCCACGGATATAACGCAAGAGACTTCTTGTGTCAATGTCTAAATTCCATCTAAATTGTCTCAATTTCATATGAAGACTTGACTCTACCGGTAATTGTCGAAGAACACTTTTACTTGATAAACCCTCTAGTCTGTCCCATATGCGAAACAAGTTAAACAAATAAGGGATGCGGAACAACCACCACATGAGATTCAAAGCTTTATAGAATGTAAAGGAACTGTTTTTAGAGGTACCAGTAGTTTCAGTAGAATCAACATTGACATCGTCTTCTAACTTGGGTGGAGATAAAAGTACAAGCCCCTCTACACGATGCTTACTGAGTTTTGTGGCGAGTTTGATCAGAAGATGTGTTCCCATAGAATGGCCAATTAAAATGACCTTTTTCGTTTCGGGAATATTCTGTTGAATAAAGCAATGAATAATCTTGACGATGTTATCTGTTTCAAAGTCACTCCATGTCATTTTACGAACAGAATTAGAAATCTGAGTTTGTTCCTCAGGCGTAAATCTAGATGTACCAGTAAATTCGAATCGAGAGTCACCAAAGCCGGGCAAATCTAAAGCATAGAGTTCCAGACACTGCAGAAGAAGACCCATCAATGGCTCAAACTGAGACATTTGGCCGCCTAGGCCATGTATGAACATTAACGCTGGAGACTCTTGGACCTCATTAAACACATCTTCAGGGAGTGGTTCTTCTTTGGCGAAATTAATAAGCGGATGAGCTGCGTGCAATGTATGAAGTGTTACTGAGTCTACCGAAATGCTGCTAACACTGGTTAAGTCGATAGTAGTGACTTGGGAGTATTTGGCTACGAAAGCACAATCGTTACGTTCCGAATTAATGACATACTCCTCGAAAGAGTTAGGCTGGCCCAATAAAATACGGCCAAATTGAGTTAATTTTCCAAAGAGCGTTTGTGTCTTTTGACGCTGCAGCTCCACCATACGGCGAAGGTCCACATCGGAACGGGCGTACGTCGGCACGGATGTCGTCGGTATTTCGGCTTGCATGGATGCTGAGCTCGCTTGAATATTCACAGAATTGGAGCTGTATGAAGTGACTAGCCTAGAGTTGCTCGGAGGCGAAGTGATGGGTAGTTGTGATAGTGTTTAATTAGACACTGGGGTAGCTAGCTACCTACAGGCTCTGATAAGGCCGTAGATCGGATTAAGAGATTTCGATGGTAATTATGAGAGAAATTTCAAACAATATCTTGAAGCTGATTTTCGTGATGTATGAATTTTTTTTTTCAAATGACCTCGTCAGTATGTTTTGCCAAAATGACAGATGCTAAGCTCAGCGGTCAAATTCAATTCAAAACATATGATATTCCGCTGATAGACAGGATTCTTAATTAATTTTCTATTATTCTCTTATTTGTCTTCTTTTTAATTTGTTTTGTCGAACATTGAAAGACACGAAGTAAACGATGTAGCTTTTATACCTCTGAAGCAGCTGAGAAATGGATAAACAGAGTCTGAAATGGAAAACCTGATTTAATTTTTTTTGAATACAAAAGCTACTTTAATTATATTATGTAAAAAGTTTCTTTTGTTTCTTTGACGTCAACTGTAGCGAAGCAAAGGCAATGAAAGTCCCGAAACAAATCCAACAACTAGTATCTAATTTTTTATTTCATCTAATTCCCTTATTATAAATACGTTTCTAAAATTCAGATTTCTTAAAATTTAGCTTTTTCATATTTACTATGCATTCAACCTTCTCCCCAGTCCTACACTCCACCTTTGTAGAACCGATCACTAATAACACAGTTCCAACTGTCCAAAATAATAATAATTTATCCATAAACTATCTTATCAATAGCGAATCACATCCGAGATGTCATTTGACTCCTGGAACACTTCCACTTCCCCCGTAGGAGATACAAATGTCTCAGATAATGACTCGCTAGACGATCTAGAAAACTCTCTTGATCGAGCGCTTCACACCGCCTCCAACAACTACTTCAATTGGCTGCATACTAGACCGACATCTATAGATCGCCAAGGCTCATATTCAGGTGCAATTCTGCTCTCATCCATTGGCAGTGCTCGTAATAGTGCACAGTTCCTTGATCCCGAAAGCGATGCTAGCCACCTCCTAGGCACGGACCCTTTATCACACTCAGAACGTCATGCTAGAGGTAATAATACATCTTATATTGATCCACCAGGTCCTGCCGGTCAATTCAGAAGAAGAGTGCTTTACGCGTTCAAGGACTTTGCCACGCGACTGGTGTGGGCTTATAAAGCTATCTACGGAGAAATTACTCGCGAGTTAAAACGACTGTACTCTAAAACGTCTCCTGAAGATGAAGGCTTAGGCGATGAAAGATACATCTCACCAAGAAACCAGTCACATCGTGCATATGTGTCTAATGCTGTCTCTAACGCAAAGTACAACCCAATTACATTTATACCGGTGATTCTCTACGAACAATTCAAATTCTTCTTTAATTTATATTTCCTTTTAGTGGCTTTGTCGCAAATTGTGCCGCTGCTACGAATTGGATTTTTGTCATCATATATAGTTCCTTTGGCCTTCGTTCTAACTGTTACCATGATGAAAGAAGCTAGTGACGATATAGCGCGGCGGCGTCGTGACCTTGAGCAGAATAATGAATTATTCGAGGTTTTGAGTCGCAGTATCAGTGGTCCACTGGATGTGACCCTAGTGGCACTGAAGAACTTGAAAGTCGGTGACTTGGTTAGGCTTCATAAAGATCGTCGTATTCCCGCCGATATGGTGCTTATTCAATCATCTGACACTAATGGTGAAGCATTCATTAAAACCGATCAATTGGATGGTGAAACTGATTGGAAGCTACGTATTGCATGTGCTGCTACTCAAAACATTACAGACTTATCTAGATTGGTGCACGAAACGTCCCTTATCGTAGGGAAGCCACAAAAATCAATTCATACTTTTAACGGTAAGTTGCTCCTTCATCAGAGTGGGGCTCCTAACAAAATTGTACCACTTACAGTTGACCAAACCTTGTGGGCCAATACTGTACTCGCATCAGGCACTGCTGTTGGAATGATTGTATATACGGGTACTGAGACTCGTCAACAACTCAATACTACCAAGACAGGTGTCAAAACCGGTCTTCTTGAAAATGAGATCAATAGTATCTCTAAAATTCTATGTGTCAGCGTATTTCTTCTATCTGTTGGATTAGTGCTTGGCCAGGGTTTTCCTCTTAAAAAGACATGGTATATAGATATTTTGCGGTATTTGATTCTCTTTTCGTCCATCATTCCCGTTTCTCTTCGTGTCAATTTAGATCTTGCCAAATCTGTTTACGCATCTCAAATTCAGAAGGACCACGATATTCCAGAAACGATTGTTCGTACTTCCACAATTCCTGAAGACTTGGGGAGGATTGAATACTTACTTAGTGATAAAACTGGCACGCTTACCCAGAATGAAATGGAAATGAAGAAGTTACATTTGGGAACTGTGTGCTATGCTGGTGATACCTTAGATATAGTTCGGGAATACGTGGAAAAACAGTTTTTTACCGATTCAGGTGTTTCCAAGCGCCGAGATCTTAGCGGAAAAGTTGCCGATTTAGCTTTGGTTCTTGCAACTTGTCACAACGTCACACCCACTGAAGAAGAGGGAGTTAGCTTCTATCAAGCTGCTTCTCCTGACGAGGTGGCAATCGTTAAATTTTGCGAAAGCATTGGTCTTAAACTTATTAGGCGTGATAGAACTTCTCTTACTTTACTTCACGTGGCAAGTCGAAGCGAATTAGTTTTCGACATCCTTTATAACTTTCCCTTCAATTCCGATACAAAAAGAATGGGACTTGTGATCAGAGATCGTGCCAAAGATGAGATCTTTTTTATGGAAAAAGGAGCAGATGTCGTTATGGCGCGAATTGTTAACTACTCTGATTGGTTAGAAGAAGAAACAGCCAACATGGCTCGTGAAGGTTTGAGAACCTTGGTTATTGGGCGCAAAAAACTCAGTGGTGCGATATTTCAAGGGTTCAGTAAAGACTACGCGGAGGCAGCATTGTCAATGAACAATAGAGATGCTGCCATGCAAAAAGTCATTACTCAGTACCTTGAAACAGATGTCGAGCTTTTGGGTTTAACTGGTGTCGAGGATAAATTACAAAATAATGTCAAGACTTCTATCGAGCTTCTTCGAAATGCTGGTATTAAGATTTGGATGTTGACTGGTGATAAGGTAGAAACAGCAAAATGTGTAGCTATAAGTGCCAAACTTATATCTAGAGGCCAATTTGTGCACCAAATCACAAAAGTTACTCACCCGGACATGGCCTTGAGTCAATTGGACCAGCTTCAAAATAACTCAAATGCTGTTTTGCTTATTGATGGTGAATCAATTGCAGTTTACATGAAGCATTTCCCTACCGAGTTCTTTGGCGTTTGTTTAAGGTTACCTGCAGTTATTGCTTGTCGATGCACACCTCAACAAAAGGCAGATGTTGCAGTAGCAATTAAAAAAATTACAGGGAAAAGAGTCTGTTGCATAGGTGACGGAGGTAATGATGTAAGTATGATTCAATGTGCTGATGTGGGAGTAGGAATCGTTGGAAAAGAAGGAAAACAAGCGTCTCTCGCAGCAGATTTTAGTATTGAACAATTCCACTTCTTACTGAAATTATTACTTTGGCACGGCAGGAACCTGTACAAGCGTTCGGCCAAATTGGCCCAATTTATAGTACACCGTGGTCTAATTATTTCGGTTGCACAAGCTATTTATTCAATTTCCTCGCACTTCGAGCCCTTGGCGTTATACCAGGGTTGGATCATGGTCGGTTACAGTACCTTGTACACAATGGCGCCTGTCTTTTCTTTAACGTTGGATCGCGATATCGATGAAAAACTCACAAAGTTGTACCCGGAATTGTATAAAGAGCTCACCTTAGGAAAATCTCTTTCTTACAAGACTTTCTTTATGTGGGTACTCATCTCTTTATTCCAGGGAAGTGTAATTCAGTTGCTATCCCAATCATTTCAAGGTTTGAATGCCAAAAGTTTCCTAGCCTTAGTAAGTATCTCATTTACTGCGCTTGTGATGAATGAATTGTTTATGGTTGCCCTTACTGTCAACACATGGAACCGGGTAATGGTGGGCACTATAGTTTTGACTTTCTCGATCTATGTGCTTTCTGTCCCATTTCTCACGGACTACTTTGATCTCGACTATATGACCTCAGTGTCATTCATTTGGCAATTAATTTTGACGTTGCTTGTAAGTCTCTTCCCAGTTTGGCTTGGTCACGCAATTAATCGGAAATTACGTCCTCCGTCGTACGCTAAGGTTCAACAACACTAAAGTGAAGCTAAGACTCACAAATGGAAGGGCGGACGTTTACAAAATGGTCTCGGAAGGAAAGCCAAATGCTATTACCAAATTTAAAAAAGACCAACCGTAAGTTATTAAGATATAGTGACGACGTGTAAATCGTTGTCAATTTTGTCATCCTGGGGTATATTGTTCCTCTAATTCACGGAACTTGTATTGGATGAATTCTGTTTTGAGATGGTTGCATTGTTTGACCGCGCTTTGAATTTCAAAGTAAGAAATGATCTATTTTTAGTATCAATGGGTGAAATTTCTCGATTAGCACCATGAAATCTACTATATGTCCCTTGGTTATATTAAAAATAGTGGTATCTGGAAGTTGTCCTATTTGGTTGAAGTTAGCCTCAAGGGTCTCAATGAAACCCCCGCCATGCCAAAATTACCTTAGAAAGCAACGAGTAAGCCTGAGGAATTGATTACCAAGTCAAGGAAGTGAAGTATTTACACAATCTGTGTTTTCTGGATTGCATTAATCACATCTGACTCTCGTTCCCGATCCCCGAAACCTCAGTCACAATTGGCAACTCACGAACAGAAATCATATATACCTCAGTCCAAAACAAAGAACCCCCTACAGAAAAAAAATTCCAGGATCTTAATGAAATTGAAAGCCCGCCCAGATGCAAAATGACTGAAATTCTTTGTCTCCAATGTACTTCGAGACCCGTTCAGCCGAAATGCCACTCTGGGCCAACAATGGATAGGATCTGCGTTTCGAAAACAACTAAAACAACTAAAACGAACTAAACCACAAAATCCCCAAGCTACATATACTCAAATTTCCTTTCGTTTGAGTTTGAGAAACTAAAGCACCCCCACAATCTTTGCTATTTGCCAGTCTAGCACTTTTTTGCAGTCGTATGACCAATCTGTCTTATCTAAAGCTTAGCGATCCTGCACGGAAAGCGATGGTTTCCCTTTTCAGGTTAACGTTTCCAGGATCAAAACAGCAAGTTTTCCACAGATTTCATTATGATTTCTTCATTTTTATATGAAAATTTAATATCTAAGCAAATTAAAATGTCCCTATTTGTAACCACACTCATATAATTCAAGCATTGGCTGGCTACCCCGGAGGTTAACCACACCTTTTTGTGTCTATGGAAAATCACGTCAAAATTCGGAGTGTGGTACTGCATATTATACCACTTGCATATCGTTGAGCCGCATTAAAATTGTGTGAGTACTGCAGGTAAGCATTGTGGCCCCATCACTAATCTATAACTATAAAAAGGCTTTAGAATCCATATAATTATTATTCAATATAACTTTCGCTTTTTTTTGTTTCTCATTGCATCTGGGTCTATTCTTCGTAATTCTGAAATCGAAGAAGTCAATCAAATAGAAACAAGACAAAACTCTTAAATCAGATCTGGCAGTAACCCAACATTTACTTGTCCAGCCACCACAACTTGAAGCTTAGATCAAACAGAAGCTCAATTTTTTTAGGATCAAAAACTAAAATGTACGCCTCTATCATAACAAAAACATCTGTTCTCACTCTAGGTTACTTGGCAGTTTCCACAACGCTTCCTTTCTTGTTATCTTATAAAGAGTCGCAAGTGAAGTCTGATTGCAAAGGATCCATTAGTGCCAGATCGTTGTTCAACAAGATTTAATGGTATATGGTTTTATGGGAAGGTACTGTCGGTATGGGGTCTTGAGTCAAGACAAACTCTAATATTTAATAAAAGTTTAATTTGAACATGTGTTGGTGTGTAATAACAACCTAGGCATGAGACTGGGTAGTAATGACTCCCTCAAAAGTTAAGTCTGTCATTTCAGTCACTTCAGTCATTTCAGTCATTTCAGTCATTTCTGTTAAGGCTAGTTAAGGAGTATATCATGCTTGAGAATAGCGAATTGTCTGTTTTGTCTGTTTTGTCTGTTCTGAAACAAGTGTTTACTTTACGTTTATATTCGGTACTTTATGCACTTAAGAGAGCACCAGTAACTGATTTACACCAAAAAATTCCTTTCCTATAAACCGAAAGGTAAGAGTTCAATCTACGGATTTCATTCTATTCATTATGACCTTTCATTATTTTTCCTCCATCGCCAATTCCTTATTTGATCCATTACTTGGATGCAAATCGAGTTAAACCTGCATATAATATCAGGTACCGGAATTGCATACAACTGTATTACAAATGGCCAACCTCTGATTGGCTGATGTCAATTTTTGAAATACTACTCACGCTAAAGAAAGGTTCAGCCGCTTCTACTTATACGGGTCAATACGGGTTGTTGTTACGGCGTTTTTTTCGGATGGATGGGGGACTTTTTGAGTGGAGTTCAAGACTGAAGAGCGCTGGGAGCTCAGACTGCTTGGTTTTTCCTTAGGCGCCTAAGAGTCATAAAATATAACAATTCATTTGGTTGCAAATATTGATATTTTCTTAATTTTTTTCGCTGGCTGATGTAAACCCTATCCTTTTCTGATCAGATTCGTATTGGTTCGGTCTAACCGATGGGACAGAAAATTTAAAAAAAATAGCTAAAAACGTCTTCAATGTTTTAAATAAGCTCAGTGTTTGTGAAAGCCGACCGAGCTAAACTTGGTACTCTCGTCCTGTCAAGACTGCTTATTTGTTCAAATAAGGGCTAGGGTATGTGTATTTTAGGATACGATTTGAAGAAAAGAAGACCTACGATGTATTGAAGAGATGCAATTTATTTGATTGCACTCAAAAACTTGATACTGATAACAGTTTTGTTTAGCTTCTTGTGTTTGAATGCACTGTAATACAATAAAATACTAGTTTCTGCTATACTTAAAGATTGACGTTTTTCAATAGACTCAATGTAAGTTCTCAAATCAATGATAAAAGCGTCCGTTTTAATTGTTTAGATCCGTGGCGCTTGCAAACTTGGTTTCACTTTAAAACCAAGAATCTGTTGTCGAGCAGAGACAGGATTAAACGAAAAACGAGAGACGTTGATTCATTTCTTGCCTTCAAAATATAGGAGAATCTTTGAAGAAATTAAAATTTGATGCTATTCAAGCCACTTGCGAAGAATATATTCTAAGGTAGAAGCAAAAACATGGAAATTAACAACTTAATCGCATCCAATTAAGACAACTTAAGACATAAACAAGATTTTGACATCAAAACAATAGAAGCGAATCATGAAGAGGTAATAAATGAATGCAGCTCATTAAACGATCTCCTTATCATACACTATTAATCTCTCGTATCGTATATTTCGTTAATTGCGTGATAATGCCAACCGAATATTTCTCATATAACCACCTATTTTTGTTCCATTTCAACGACACACCCTGTCTACTCGACCTCAGCGATCTGCTTCTTGACATAATCGTAAGCCTTCTGGCGAAGGCTGGAACCTAAAGAAATTTGCTTGAAATACAGACTCAGCAGAAGAAAAGAGACAAGCTTATCAAAGCAGTACTCACCAAAATTTAAAAATCTCTCAAGAAGGCCGCGGATTTCACTCAGAGCAAATGATTGAGTGTCAAGAACGAGGCCCGAATTACGACGAACACCGGCCAAAATCACCGAAATGAGAACAAGGTCAAAACCGTAGTGGGTAAGTTTCCCAAACTGGAGTTAGTAACAGTCATATTCAAAGCCAATGTTTCTTACACACTGCCATGTTTGTTTAATGCTTCTATCGTACGCCACACTTGTCTTATCTGAAACATGGTGCACGGGTGTTTAAGTTGGATTTTTGCAGCCAGTAGCTCAATTTGAGTATTTCGAAACCAGCAGAAATTACACCAGATCTATTTTTTAAATTCGAAAAAGCTTTGGTGAGGGTGTAAAATATTCTCTTTCTCATGAACGAAAGCGCGACTACTATGTACACAGTTATGAAATAAAAAAAAAGTATATTGTTATATACTAAGCCCAAAAAAGGGTGCAGACTCCCGCTTCAAATGAAGTCGGTTTAAAGAAATTAGAATAGAATCTTTAGCAGGCACACTTGGAGCACTCACAAGAAGATGCTTGGGTTGAAGAACACTTGCATTGAGTGCAAGCGCAAGGAGCACATTGGCAGGTAGTACATTTGCATGGAGAACAGTTGCAGGCCATTTTTGATTGGAAATTTGTAATTTTTGATTGTTGAATGAAAAATTAATGATCAAATTCAACTTTTGAGAGCGCCTTTTTATACCCATACGCGATTTGTGCGTAGCGGTGTTTTTGCCATGCAGATTCGCCGCTGAGATATTTGTGCCACCTCAAGTCCATGACAATGAAGTTGGTTCTCATCAATCGTCATTTTCCTGCAGCCAAATCTTATTTGATGCAATAAGACTGTATTTTTTTACCAAATAAAGTTTTGTAATATGCCTTTGCTGTCCCATAGATCACAGAAGGTCTCTTGTTGCAACGCAAAAATCTGCTGGATGCCGGCTAGTTATGAAATTCTACTATTTAATGGCAAAATTGACTCATTAGAATTGGGTATATTGTCCCCTCAGGATTCTGATTAATGTGTCTATTTGAAAGCAATGAACGCTTATATGTTATTACATAATTTATGCTAATTTGATACGTTTTGCCGCTTGAGCAATGTCTCCTTGAGTCCAATCTGTCAATCTCTTTTGTGAGCCAGCGATAGCAAATCGAAGGGCTACTTGATCAATGTTAAGCCTCAATTGATCATCCAACAAGGAATCACCATTGATGCAGGTCTTGAGGCCATTTAGACTTGTAAGAATAGCGTTATTTGTGACCAACATGTTGGTTCCCTCAGCACCGATTGTCTGCACCGAGTAAATTAGATGCATCACCTTGTTTCTAAGTGCGCCACTGATATATTCACAGAAACACAAATCCATGGCCCACTCCAACACTCCATTGAATCTAAGAACCTTCAAGTCTTCTGGTGAGGAGATTCCTCTTCTGAGCTCATCAATCAACCAATGTGCCTGCTTGAAATATTCTTTTCCTTCAACTTCATCATTACCGTGAATACCAGCAGCGATTGAGGAAAATAAAGGAAGTTCGTACTTTTTGAATACAGGATGCGATGCGATATACTGATACAGTAATTCATACATATTATGGGCTGGATTGGCCAAGATGCTGGAGAAACATCCCACTATGTACCATACAAGTGGGGTCAAGTGGTCAGCCATACGTAAAGTGTGCAATATTGAAGAAATATAGATGGTAAAAATTTTCTTATCCCGGTAAGTTTCTTCCTGAGCTTGCAAGAACTTCAACACACCATGAAGAATGATTTTGGATATTTGACGGGTCGAAGGATTACACAAAGAGGTCACAACAAACCGCAAAAGTTCCGATTCCACTAATTGAGGTAAATCAACGGTAAGTTGGCCACCCGAGAACAGGAACAATTCTTCATTACTTGCAATTACCAATAACAAGAACTCTGGATCATAGCAAGTATCGAAGAACGAAGGTGAATTGCATTTTGTCGCGAATGACTTAAAATCGATGTAGTGAGTGCTCGTAGGAACTTTCGGCACTTCAAAGTATGAGTTGATAGTATTGTTGACGAAATTCTTTTGTAAAGCAACAACTAATGATGAATTGTCTTTAATAATAAGCCTTTCAGCTCCAACGAGTTCAGCTTCTTCACGCGACAAATCACTCAGGAACGCCCATCCGGTAATTAAACTGATCCAACTTTTTGAAATTTTGTTTTCGATGGCTATAAGAATGTCTTTGAGTAATAAATCCTCTGATCTTGAAGATCCTTGGTATAAAATTATGACATTCTCAAGAAGTGCAAGAGTAGAATTGGCTGAAGCATTTGCATTGAAAAGCGAATGCGCAACTAATGCGGACTCGAAACGAACAGATGCCAACTCAATAGAGGGAAATGACTGTAGACTCATTTTGTTATTCGTCAAAAACACTTGAAGTAATTTTCCAGAGTCGATTTGTTTGGATTTAATCGATAAAAGAAGTTTGTTGACGTAAGCAAGATAAACCTCGTTAGCAACCCAGCTGGAATGCGATAAGATAACTTCCAATTGAGCAGTCACAATGTCAACTGAAAGAATTTGTGAAGCAATTTGGTGAGATTCAAACAAAGCAGCCAATGATGTAACAAAAGAATTAAAGGCGCTGCTTAAAGTACTACTTTCAGCAAATTTCTTTGTAATATACAACATTGCACGATTAAGCCATCTCAGAAATAATGACGAAATGTTTTGATTCGTAGCCAAGGCAACCGACAAAATATCCACAAATTCTCGAGTCATTGAATCTTTCGGCTTATCTTTTATATGATTTTCCACCAACGCTACAATATCATCCCAGTTAAAAAAGTCCGGGTTAGCCGTAGCAATCTTCAAGGAAAGCGGCCAATTCTCAAAGGATAAAGCCAAGCGAACAATCTCATTTTGATACTTTTCCGCAATTTTGCGAGAGCATGCTGCAACTTGATATAAAATCCTGTCGTCTAAAGCGGGTTTTGTTAGTAAATAGTCGACTGTTTCATTGTCAGCATCCTCAAAAAGATACGAGAATTGTGGATTTTCTATTATAACATCGATCTCTTCCTTTCTTGGCGGAATAGCACGGATTATGTCACTAATTTCTGAAGAACCAATTTCTAACAAGGCTTTGTAGTTAGGAGTGACGACTAGGTTTCTTTTGATGACTTCCTGGAAGACCTTAACAATAAGAGTATCATTAGCAAATCCGTTTGTGAGATCTAAAATTTGCTCATTGGAGAGAAGGAAAAGAAATTTAGAAACAATGGATTGGTTTTTTGTAGGAAGATTTTTCTGTGAAACTTCATAAATGTACTTGCCAATCTCTGTGCATTGACCATGAGGAACCCATTGCTCAAGAAGCTCAGAAAGTAAACAAGAAGCAACGACCTGGCTTTGCTTTAATTTTGGACTTAACAAACATTCCAAAAATTTCCATGTTGCACAGCTGGTTGTGTACGACAAAAGGGCTACATCTTCGACACTCGCAGAAGACAAAAACTGGCCCATTTTACTAGCAGCATCAAGAAGAGAATTCTCATTCTTTGCAGAGTCTGCCATTCGGTTGAAGATGATCATTGTCTCGGCAAAATCCATTTTCGTTATCAATCTAGACTTCAAGTTTAAGTTCTTGAGACTGATTTTAATGCTAATGTCACTATCATTTGCTGCATTTGTAATGCCGTCAATGGGCTCACCTACAATAACCAAACCACGAAGAAAGGTATTGAGCCAATCGTGAATCTTAGCCTCCTGATCAAAATCAGGAATGTACTTGAGTTGTTCAAAGAGAACAACGACGAAGATACTGAGCTTGCTATAGAGATCTGTGCTTTTATCTAAGTACTTGTATGGTGTTTTAATTGTTCTTGCGATAGTTTCGTCGATACAGTTGTATAGTTTCTTCGCAGAAGTATCGTTCATTGAAGTTGGCATGGACTCAAGAAGAACAAGAAGTGGGTCTTCAACATTCGAGTCTCTACTGAATGCCAAACTCGTGCCAGTAAGTCTTTGAAGAATCTTGAGGATCTTAAAGCGAAGTGCTGGCAAATGAGAGAGTTTAAGCAAAGAGGTAAAAAAAGAATTATCCGAGCCAGACTTATTCCACCACTTGAGGTCATTATTCGATTGAATCAGTAGGTAGTGATCCAACAAGACCAATTCCATTCCGGAAAAAGACTGCGCACTGAAGTCAAACTCAGAGAGCTTTTTCCCTATAAGAGTGACAATAGCAGACGATGACAGGCCAGGTGCTACGTGTTCCCAGGAGGATAAAATCTGAGTTGCGGTAATTTTCAAAAACTTGTTTTTGTTCAGCAAGAATGGTACAAGAGAACTATGTGGAGGAAGTGTGTTCAATACAGATTCTATGACGCCCTGAGCAATTCCAGGAGAGGCGAGCTTCTTAAGCTGCAACAGAATAAGCTGAAGACCCAATTGTTGCACCAAATCATTTGGAAATTTAAGGATTGAGCTTTGGATTGTACCAGAAAGCGGGAAGAGCGCAATGTACTCTGTTTTAAGCGGAAGCTGCGTTGATTTAAGTATCTCGCTGTAAAGGAGAGTGTGTCCTATCCAGTAAGACGATAACGAGGGATCATGGTAACCACCTGAACTAGAGACTATCCAATTCATGTACGGAGGAAGCAACTCGGAGTTATTATTGAGTATTTTCATGGTAAATTGCAACTGCAAGTAAGACTCCCATGGTTTAAGGGTTGTTAACAATACATAGAGTAGTCTATTGTTGATCTTGAATGTAACATTATTCACGACAAGAGGAGTTCCAAATTCGTTCACTGGGAAAGATATACCTTTTTCTTGATCTGTAACGAGCGTGTCCATGAAATCTGTGAAAGCAGACTTGAAGCTGTCGAACTCACCGACATCATCATTGTCTAGGTAACGATCATTTTCTGCTTTGACATAATCAAAAAGAGGTCTCACGTTAAACAAGAAATTTTCGTTTAAGATTTTAGCTCTTGTGGACCGCAAGAACATTGGCTCATTGAGCACTTTTCGCAGCAAAAACTTAAATACTTGGGTCAAAATCTCAAAACGGTCCATCTCGAGGTATTTCCAGAAGCCGCTCATCATCTTAAAGTTACTCAACAAGTCTTTTCGGAGAGCTGACTTGCTATGAGAACAGAGACTTAGCCAGAATTCCATAAATTTACAACGCATTGATTCGGCGTCAATGATTTTTCTCTCGAAATCGTCCTTTGTTGGGATGAAGAGTTTATGCACTGTTTGGTTAGAAAACTCGAAAACATCGACAAACTCATTGAGAACCTTTGTGTTTCTGAATTCTACTAATGTCTGAAGGATTCTGATCATTGCATTCACAGCTAAGGGCTTACGCAAAGCAAAAACCTTGTACACGAATTTTAAATGCAGACAAAGCTCCATATAGAATTCTGTTATCTTTTCACGCTCTTCTATGAGAATCTGCTTATTGGCGATCTGTTGAGCCAGAGGCTCTGGGTTGGTATCTGAAAGGACGAAGGTCATGACTTCCAAAGCCGAAGCTAGACCTTGAGCGCATTTTGTGAACAAATTTATTTCGGAATTATTGCATCTTTGTTCCAAGAAGGCAATTGTCTTTGTCAATCCAGACTTCTGGATGAACACACCTATGGGGCTGAAGTCATCTGTGTAACCAATGAATCCAATCTCACGAACCTCGGACACAAGCGAAGAGTCAGTGCTAGAGAGAATCGGCTTCGGATCTTTCGGGGCCATAATTGAGACTTTTGCTTGATTTTGGGAAATATACAAGTATTGACAGTCAGTGGTAGGCGATGAGTACATCACGTGAATGGATCCGATGAGATGTGGAGACAGTCCCATACACAAGAGAATTATAAAAATGAATTTTTTGCTTAAATTTTGAGCAGCTTAGAGGATATATAGAAGGCTTTTAAGTAGCTCTTATGTTTTTGTTGTTGTTGTGTTGAGAGTATAAGATCTTAGTTCACACAACCTGTAGCAGTCAAACAAGAATAAAGGACCAATTATAATTAATTTTTAATTCAATATGATAATGTGTCGAAAAATGGCCTTAGGCTAGTAAAGAAAGCAGGGACAGTTCTTGGTTGACGTTCATTAAGACTCTTAGTTAAGTCTCAACATTATTGACAATTTCTCGCTAGGAAATTTAAACAAGATGTTAAATATTTTCAAAATATCTTAAAAGTGAAACGCCCCCGTTAAAGTCTTTACAAATAAATCTTTCTTGTCCTTGATTGGGAAGTTGATATCGAGTAAAGACTACAAGAGCAGTTCAATAAGTCTATACCCCTTTAGAAGTGAAAAATAATTTATCGATCGTAAAATCTATTCAAATAGCCGAACCAACAAATTATCGATTTTGACATTAATTGTCATTCTGGCTTTTTGTCTTTCCAGATGATCACATCGCATAAGTTTTCAAATTCTTTCCACAACTGGCCGCTGACACAAACATGAACGATGACAACGTAAAAATTCATTCACGATTCAAAATCTATTCTTATTTTTTAATTCGCATTGTGAAATCAAATTTGAAAAGGGGTTTGGTTTGACGTCACATGTACCGTTACATCATACTCAAAGAACAATGAGATAAATGATCCGGGCATCAAATTAAAACTGATTTTTTTTTCTGATTTGGGTTGGCCGCCAAGAAAAAATATCCCATACGCCATTATTGTAACCCGAATAGGAAATGTTCGTCAAGGCACCGACCTAAAACGGTCAATTTTGATCTTCAACTAACCCTTCAAACACGCCTTATATGGAAAAAGGCTAAGAATAGCCGAGGGACGTAACGTCGGAGCCTGAAAGTGTGTTTCTGTTCAAGCTTGAAACCCCTTCCAATAGCTTCAAAGTGGACAGCTGGATTCGATTCGAAAGCTACAAGAAACGAATTCTATAGTTTTCTGTTGTACTTTAAGCCAAGCGCCCATGGGAATCGTGAATTTCAATTTCAGTGAAAGCGCAGATCTGCGATCCTCGTTGACTAAGGAGAACAGACCCGTTCCATTCTCAACCATAGATATTTAAGAACAATGAAGTTCATTGTTACAGAATAATCGTAAAATACACCCTTGCTAAATTTAAATTCGTCCTCGCCGTAATAATTATAGGTTTTTAGGGATAATGACCTCCAACAGGGTTCTCAATACCAACCAGGAGAAACGTATCCTTACAAAAGGTTCAAAGAGAAGAATTGAATTAACATGATTTAATTGCTCTGCAATTATTCAACCACTCATAACTCAACTAAATAAATCCTCGTAACTCAACCGATTTACTTCACTACTACTTGACAAGCACACAGATCAGCTGTCTCAGTTCATAATCGAAATGTCAATGCAAGTCTGATTAGATTAATCAATAAATCAACAATCCAAAATTTCTGATTCAATTTATTCAAATTTCGTGACTCGCATTTCTAATTATACATCCCTTAGCCACCACATGCCAATCCTACCATTTTGTCAACCTGCCATCCTGCCATCCACCAACCTCACATCCTGTTCCAGTAAAACAAGACAAACTTCTATGAAATTCCAAATAGACTAATTCTATCATTGACCGCCATAATTCTGCCCGAACAAAACCTGTATATTTTACGTTTTAGGCTTTTTGGGCCATAATAAGCCCGCCTCATCTACATCTGCCTCTCAGTAACATATACTAAGTAGCCACCCCCCCTCCACCGAATCGAGTTGTTCACGCCCGCACCTGCATATAACCACCAGCATAATTGCATCACTTTACTTACGACCGTACTGCACATAAGCAGTGTGTTCCAAAACAGGACTCCACACTAAATTTTTTTATAGAATACATATACAACAACCACTTTTTCTCCTAGATACCAACAGGAGTCATTCTCATTGTGCAGCTGGCCTCCACGTCGTTCCTTTCCATTTTGTTCCTTCGAAATTCCTGCCCGTCTGTTGAGTCTAGAACTGTCTTAGTTGGAAGTCTAGCCTACGTATTGACCCCCCCTCCTTTACACTGAGTTCTGAAACACTCTGTTACGACTGCTAATTTGCCTGGAGTCATATAGAGAAGCTCGGATAACGTTTCTTTGGCTGTTTTGCTTGTTCTGCGTTCTATTCCCGGTTCCTTAGGTCCACATACAAGTGTTACTCTGTGACAAGTGACAACTCCATAGCGCTCCACCTCAGTTGAGTTTATAAGCTTGAAGGCGGCTATACGCGAAGATTTCTAGCAATCTAACTTGCCTATTTTTCCATTTAATTATAACGCTTCTGTCGGTAATTCCCATTTTTTTTCACCCCTTCATCCCTTCATCTCTTTTACCCTTCATCCCTTCCTTCATCCCTTTACCTTTCATCTCTTCAGATCATGTCTGACGCTCCCCATACACCTGTCTCCAAGACCGGAACCAACGCTGCCTTCCAGCTCGAGTCTGCCCCAAGTCTCCCTGCTCACTACGAACTTGGCGAACTTCTAGGTGAAGGTGCTTTTTCTAGCGTTTATCGTGCGAAAAATACTCTTACTGGCCAAGATGTCGCCATCAAGGTAATTCACAAACTAAACTTATCAGAGAAACAGTTGGCCAACATCAGCAACGAAATTCATGTCATGAACACACTCTCCAATGCTGGTCGTCATCCTAATATTTTGCGTCTTTTGGAGGCCATTGACACCGAGGTCAATTGCTTCATTGTCTTAGAGCTCTGTGACGGTGGCGAGATTTTCAATAAGATTATCGAGTACACATACTTCTCTGAGCTGCTTCTGCGACATGTGTTCTTTCAACTTCTTGATGCAATCCGTTTCATGCATGAGAATCACATTGTTCACAGAGACATAAAGCCTGAGAATTTGTTGTTTGAAACCATTCCTTTTAACCCGCGGAGTGAAGCAGAGGCTCGCATGGCCCTCCGTAGCTCTGATGATGAGTCTAAGAAAGATGAGGGCCGCTTCGTTCCTGGAGTCGGAGGTGGATGCATTGGTACAATCAAGCTCGCTGACTTTGGTCTAGCTAAGCAGCTTAAGTATGATCTGCTTTCAACAAAGAGAGCCAGTAACCTCAAGACCCCATGTGGAACGGCGGGGTATACTGCACCAGAAGTGATCCATTGTGGAGTTGAGACAAAAAGAAGATTCAAGAGTTCGGCCTCAAAGAGCAATTACTACTCTAAAGCCGTTGATATTTGGTCCCTAGGCTGTTTCCTATATACTGTATTATGTGGGTTCCCTCCATTTTACGATGAAGATCATGCTGTTTTAACTCAGAAAATTATCAAAGCCGATTTTGTGTTTTTAGAGCCCTGGTGGGATGAAATTAGTGCCAACGCTAAAGATCTTGTATCGAGGATGTTAGTTGTGAATCCTGAAGATCGTATCACCATCGAAGAAATTTATGCGCATCCCTGGATGGCTGACGCCACTGCTGTAGAGGCGAAACAGTATTTCCCAGATCATGTCGACTTACACCCAGCCCCAGAACAGTTTAAGGAACCAAATGATAATATTGCTTTCAGTACACCTCAAAGCAGCAGACAGTGTAGCGAAAGCCCTTTCAGACGGCCAGCCACACCCAATGGTCTGGCACGTGCTTTGCTTAGTCCTGGTATCGCCATTAAGCAGGTCTTCAACAACCCTGCAATGTCACATGTTAACTTAAAACTGCTCGCACAGTTGCAAAATAGTCATTCGGGAATTAAATTTGATGAAGCCACGAAGTTTAAGGATGCTTCTCTTAGCCACAAGATCCCTCAAACTCCCGCTCCTAAAAACATAAGCTTCCGAGATGTTTTGCTGAAGCACAAATTTTCCTTTTCCGATGATGAAGAGGATAGTGACAGCAATGATTTCAGCGATGGAAGCTTTTTTGATGATGATTCGGGCGAGTCCAGGCTGCAATTCAAGGAGCTTGATTTAAGTGGACTTGATACCACAGTCAATGCATACTCTCGAGATATTACGGATACACCAACGCAATTTAAACATGTCTCTATCTCATCCAACTCATCTACCGATTGCCTGAAGCTGACTTGTAATGGCAGAGAGACTGTTCTGAGGTCTTCATCTGAGATTAGCAATGTTGCTGCAGATGTGAAGTTCACCCTTAATTTGAATGATCTGAACTTATTAAAGCGGAGAACTTCAGTGAAGGGCGGGCCCCCTTCGTAGATGTGTATTGGCTATTTACGTTCTTGTTAAAGAATATGATGCGACGATTCATTCATTTGATCGTAATTTTAATTGAATAATAATGAGCAATAATTTTTTGACTTTATCTACGAATGTTTGCTATATACGTGAGGGAGGTTGAGTCGTTGGGCCAAACTCACCATACAAACTTTAATGGTTAAAATGTTGACTTAGATTCCAATACGTTCCAAAACTAAATAATGTCTTCTTGAAACCTTCGCTTCCTCTTTTCCTTTAATGTCGTAATATTAAATACATGTACTATTCACAGAAAGTATTAGCCCAACGCTAAGGTCACTTAAGAGCGCTCAGCAGGCTTCACGTCAGCAGCTGTCAGTTCCTCCTCTGGAACCAAACATTTATTTTGCTCCAACAAGTCACCCAATTCGCCACTCTCGGCCATAGACATCACAATGTCACAGCCTCCGACAAACTCCTTGTTAACGTAGAGTTGTGGGATAGTGGGCCAGCTGCTATATTCCTTGATACCTTCTCTCAACTCAGCATCCTCTAAAACATTGTAAGCAGCAAACTTGGCTGGGTCCACTCCTTGTTGGCCCAAGATTTTGATGGTTGCACGGGAGAAGCCACACTGTGGGAATTCCGGGGTTCCCTTCATGAAAAGAACAACTGGAGTAGCAGCAACAGCACCATCGATAGCTTCCTTTATTTCTGTCGAAAGAAATCTAGTAGATGCGAATCGACCAATCTGGTGTTAGTTTTTGTCAGCAAAAACGACATTCGTGTCACCACGACAAGAGCAAGCCAAAAGGCTTGTCATAGAGCTTGATTGGATTAACATACTGAGCGAGAGCTTCTTAAGATAGATCTGGAAAACATGGGTCAAATAGATTTTGGAGATGATGAAATGTGAACTTGAAGCTCAATGTAAGACCCTTTTTGACCTGTACATTATGAGCGTACTGTGCAGGTCTATTCAAATTCCCTTTTGCACCCAATATATTTTGTGTACTCAAAGAATATACCTTTGTATTCTATTTCCTTTCTCTTCTGTTCGAAAATTAAAGCAAACGAGAAGACTTCCAGTTATGTTTTCTATCAGAATACTCTACTTCATTACCCTTGCCTTGGCGGCTTACTCCCCAGACACCCATGACGACTGGACAGTCTTGAAGCCAACTGTGGAATCTCCCCGTGGTTCCTATTCTTCACTCCACTTTAATTTTGGTATCATTGTCAACCCAGTCAATTTGGAATCGCTCGGTGAGGCTGTGGAGCCTGAAACGGTCTCTGCGGCTCCGTTGAAAGAAGCCAGCATTGGATCTAGTGGAAAGAAAAGCTCGTCTGTGATCGACATGGAGGCTGGTTCAAACTCGAGAAACCAATCTAGTAGCAACACTACAGATTCAACCAATGAGGATTCACATGGACTGAACTCGCGCCATGGTCAGGTTTCAATTGAAAAACGCCATGTTGCCGCCTCGCAAGCCATTGCCTCCACTCATGACATCAAACCTGTCCTGGTACCGGTATCATGTGTATCTGACACCGTTTTGAAATTGACATTGGAGGATGGGATCTTGCGCCTGACAGGTAATAGAATTGGTTCTATAGTCAGTAATCACCAGTTCCAATTTGATGGCCCAGTCCCTCAAAACGGTGCACTTTATGCCGCCGGTTGGCTGGTCACACCTGAAGGCTTATTGTGTCTTGGAGATCAAACAGTATTCTACCAGTGCACTTCAGGTGATTTTTATAAGTTGTTTGACGAGTCAATTGGCTCCCAATGCTCGCCAGTGCAGCTTGATGTCATCGAATTAATTTCATGTTAAAGAACGACTTACATGAGAATCTGAGTAGTTAATTCATAAGAATATATTCTTTTGTTACTCTATTTAGAAAGTATTTTTGTTTAAAAGCAAATTGATTTTATGATTACGCAAGTGATCTTATAGGATCCTCGTTGGCATTGTATAACAACTCTTGAGCTTGTTCTCAGCAAAGAACTTAGCTAATTGGTGTTTGATATGTAGCAGAAGGTAAGTTTACTGTTTCAAGGTCTCTACTCCATTCTCTTATGACAGGGTAGTGGGGATTGCGATTAGGGCGGGTTTGTGTTGTCGATTTCTACAACGATGGAACAAGTAAAAATCTGATGGAAGTAAAACCACAAGAATCAATTTTTTATGAACGTCTTGCATTTTAATGTGATCTAGAAGCATCAACTACTTCGAAAAGTTGGAGTGCTTCAAGGAAGGTCAATAAGCTTATGAACATGGTATAGCTACCTGTCATTCGTAAACGAATTGCGGAACAAAAAGCAGCAGCTCTGTAGCATTATGGAAAACGCATTGTTAAGCATTGTATCACCGGAAACTGATTGTGTTCTCTTTCTCTCTTTTATCAACTGTATCATGACTATAAGTCCACGACTTGACCTTAATGAAGATATCAGTATTGAATGAGATGACACAAAAGATATCGGAACGATATAAAAGATATTGGAATGATTCATGCGATAATACAACACACAGAAGATTCTAAGACATCAATGGCAAGAAAGCATAGGTTAAGTCAATGTAGCCTTCACTGACTTCTGAACATAGTATCAAACAACAAGCTCCAGCGGCACAACGGATGAGAAACAAATTAATGCAGAATATAATATTCCAAATAGAATAGAATGATGAAGGTTCCCAAAAAAAATGGGCCAAATTTACAAAATTTCACAATTACCCTTTGAGAAACTACTCCTATGCCTCAACATAGATAAGACATGGCCGTGGACTCAGTACTCCGAATAATGACCAATCCAAACCCACACAAAGGGGATCTTATTCCACACAACCCAAAGCCAGCTTGGTGCCTTCAGGGAGTATCATTAATACGATTGAAATTGACTTTTGAGTGCAAACAATTGGTTCAGGCATCAGTCTAGAATGTGGAAATGTATGACCGTAAATCGAATCTTTCACTATACAATCATAAGCCTTCATCTAATTTCTAAAGAGATATACATGCAAACAAGAAGCCTAGGGATGCAGGTAAAGATTGTGGTTCACGAAGACCTCCAACATTCCAAAGAAAGAATGTACCGTGAAATTACGGTAACTAGTCGCAAAATTCCTCGAATTCCAACAGAATGTGAAAACCCATTCAATCCTTTCTTTGTTTTCGAATCAGACCCTTGATGTGCCAAACGCTCTGCAAATCTATCGATGGAATCGTCTACCACTGCAGGGTTGATTATGGTGACAGCGAATAGATGCTGCAGATCATTCAGAATTTGTGAAGAGATGCATAGCTCGTGTCGTCACTCTCGTGCATTTGTTCCTGTTGCACTTGGCAACGCTGACTTATATTTACTACCGACGTAACCTTAATAAGGTTGCCTGTATGGCGCCTCGCTCGCATAGTTGCACGTTTTGCAGTTAAGCCTTGTGCTTCAACTCCAACTTATTGAAATATGCTTAAACCTTGAGTGGATGCCAACAAGGCCTTTGGCGTGTCACTGTGCGAAGGGCTCCGTAAAACATGGGCGTTTGGATTCCGTTGGCGATAGAGGATTTGGTCTCGAAAAGATAGAAATTCTGCAGATCTCATACTCTTAAGATCTCATACAATGCAGATCTCATACAATTTATATCTCATACAATTTATACCTCATACAATTTATACCTCATACAGTCTGCATGAACCTTTCCGTGCTGGCACTCGTGGGCCTGTTCCTTCTCTTTCTTGAGATCGTTCTCTTTGAGATCGTTATCCATTCCGACCTGTTCGCTTGCTGAGACACTTAGGGGCTTTGGTGACATGAATTTCGGATTGAATTTCTAATTGAGTGTTTTTTAAAAGTGAAAGTTTTACATGGCTTTGCGTATCATTCTTCTCATTATGAAAGGTTCCCTCGTAAATATGTACCGATTTTACGAACTTGAAATTTGCAGCAAAGCACAATCTATTATCGTTCATCTGACTGGTCAATCGAGATATTCACGAAAAATTTTCCTGGTAGTAAGGCTGAAAGCCCCGAGACGAAGAATTTGAAACTACATTCTTGTCATCGCTAAAGTTTCTATTTTTTAGACCACAGATCAACCAACACCGCCCGCCAACTGCTCCGCTGAAACTCACTCCTTATTCAAAACGAAAAAAGACACTTTTATGTGTTCATCTGATCCCAGCAAATCCGCCAACGGTTTCCTTTAAAAACTGTACAAACAGTATTCCATCAGCTCGCCTACCTTACTGGCCGAAACCCTGGGTGCCAAGTTTTTGCCGCCCTGCAACAAGGAGTTTGAAGTGTTCTCCATCTCGTTTGTTTCTTTCGTTTTTTCGGTATTTGAAAAGGAGTGTAACCCAACAAAGTGAATAGGGTTTGGTCTTCCAAATTTAGAATAAATCATTAGAATAAATCATTAGAAAATATCATGTGGAAGTTGACTAATTTCCGTTTTGAAAGAGAGAGACCACTTGGTTACGAGCTTTGATTCGAAGAATTACGTCTACTACACAGGGTACTTACGGGCAGGGCAACACGCCTGAAAGTACGTCGGCTAAGTAAAAAAAAATATCGAATTCTTAGATTCTTCGATGAATTCTGTTGTGAGTTTATTGGATAGTGTTTTTATGGCATCAATTTATCTACACAGAAGTTACTTCATAATAATTGAATTAATGTATACGAGAGAATTGAAAATGCTATGAAAGGTAAAAACCTCGCGGGTTACCTAATTGGGAATATAATCCCGAAGGTAAATGTCATGTCCCTATTGATGAAAGAGAGAAAGAATAAGGGTCGAGGCAATTGTTAGTTAAAAAAAGGAGGGTCGGTATGCCTGCATGTAACCGCGGTCGTAACCTTAATTAAACTTTGGTCATCCATACAGTTTCGGCAACCTTGTTTATGGTTTTATCTGCAGGTGCTGCTGCTGCTGCTGTAGCTTTATTTCTCCGTCTTCCACGGCCATTAATGTGTGTTTTATAATGTTGCATACAATTGTCTTGACGAGCGAACCTTGCCTCACACGAAGGGAAGGGACAAACATGCTTTCTTTCTCCAGTGTGAGTACGGTTGTGTCTGGCTAAGTGACCAGAAGTAGTGAAACAGCGGCCGCAAACTGTGCAGGCATGCTTTCTCTTGTTCGTAATCACACCTTGCATTGGAGATGAGATTGAAGACAAAGTATTCGAAGGAGAGGGAAGAGCAGACGATGTAGCGGTTGAAGACGACGACAAAGCAGTCTCCGGCATCGTGGCGTTGTTTTCAGCGAAAGCTGAGTATGTGTGGCCGGCAGCCAAGTCAAGCAGACGAACGCTTCCCAAGGGAGAAGTAGCAATTGCAGAGGAAGGGCTTGATGAGACTGATTCAAGATCCCTCAATGGAGTGGCTGTGTTACTGCGGGAAGGTTCATTAGGACGATAGTATGGTTGCATGGGCATAGGCATGTACCCATAAGCGACATTGCAATAAGTAGGTGGGTACGTGTGTTGAATGGACAGAACCAATTCAGAAAAGGAGGGTAGACGAGAATCTGGTCTGGAAACAAACATTTCAAAGGATGTGAAGAAGTGTTTCTTTAAAAGTCTTTCAGTCTTTTGAATGTGTGTGTTTGTTTAAAGATGGTAAGGACCTGTGTATAGTGTGCTTTTGACCGTATTTTATGGTCGGTCTAGAGTTCGCTGAGAAACCTTAACACAGAATACGAGAATGACAACGGCAACTTAGGTTGATGAAGTCAGTGAGGAAAGGAAAGGCGTTTGCGGAAACCAAAAGAATAAGGAGTGGTTTTTGCAAGTATCGATATTTATTTTTATCCCGAGTAGATATAACAATGACAGGGAAACGAATTGAATGCCAGGTAATTCGCTTTTTCTATACTTGTCTGCAGGTGAATGAGACTATTGAAGGGAAAATATAATAAGAGCAGTGGGTGCTATTATAAACTATGAAATGAAGGAAGTGAAAACGTTCTTATCGAGACTGGAAGGATGGGAATGTCTGTCAAAGTTAGGTCGAAAAGTCGGTAATGTCGGTAATGGAAATCTATCAATTCGACAAAAAAAAATTGGATTTCACCCCAATTATATACCCGGCTAAGAACTATTCAGGAAAGTCCAGCGTCCCCTGCTTCTCGTGCATGGAGAAGATATAAAGCCAATCATACCGGTCTGGTTGGCGTAACGACGCCTAAGCGCTGCAGGACGTAGCCCGCATATGCATGCCGCCCTACATATCACGCCCGAAAAAACGCGCAGACTGGTAGGAGCGTAGGCACATATCCTTCGAAGAAAAAAATGCTTATTTAGCCGCTATGCATGCCCGACATTACATATGTTCGCCGCTTCAAATCTCAGCGAAACTGCAAACCGCGATTTACAGCTCATCAAATTGACATACTATTGATTGTTAAGAATGAATGAGATATTACTAGTACTACTGGTATTACTGATTTTCTATTTTACTATTTTACTGATTTTGGAGAACTTTTTTGTTCTGAGGTCTCTCTATTTAACATTGTCAGCTACTGCTTCGCTACAATTCAGCTTTCTTCATAACATAGGTAGCTAGAGGCCCAAAACTATCGGCAGATCTTTAAAACTTAATAACAATATAATTCATAGAAAAACTACTCATTTAGAATGACGTTCACGGCTAGGATTACCTAAATGAGTATCCATCAGCATCATAGTTATTAGGCTATTTCTCACCTTGTAAATCTACTTCGCATCTTGCATTACCAGAAGCTAAAAAAGAACAAAACATTTAAATCGCGAGGCTGTAACAAAACATTCTTCCATTGGGCTACCACTGGGCATTGTCAAGCAGTTCAAGCGACTTGAGCCTTTGATTTTAACTGTCGTTCCACCTCCTATTTCCTCTACGTACAACTCTCCTATCGTTTGACTTTCACAAAGAATCTGCAAAGCTTTTTAGTAAAAGCTGGTTTTCACTCGTAAATCCTCGCTGTTACTCGGATTCCGGCATTTGGCTATTCATCCAATACTCAAATTCAGGTCTGTTTGACTGGTGTGTGCATTCATTTCTACCATACGACCTAAATTGGCCGCCAACGGCATCCTGTCGTGTCATTGGTCCCTAACTCTGGCGGTATCAAGTCACGTTCAAGTTTTCACATCAACCAGCTCATAAATCTAGTCTGGAAGTCGGGCTGGTGTTAATGTAGGTTGGCCGATCCAAGCTTTCGATACTGGCCGTTAAATTGCATAACTTCTTGGGCGCTATATGAATTTCAATGAAGCGTTGGATGGTTGCATTGTAAAAACAGCTCCTGTTTCATTGTTTATCACTTGACTGTAAATGGCTTCAGTCAAACGTCGTTGTTCTTTCCTTTCAATTAGCCGCTCGTAAGTCCTACTTTATTGTGATGGATTCCGTTTCACACGACAACGCCCACTGCACGGCGGCTATGGTCGGGATAAATTTAGCCTTAAGCTTATACCTACTACGTACAAGTGCAGAACCCTTAAGCCCTCACAACCAAGCTGGTCTTGACAGATGAACTTTCGAGTGATTTCATTCTTTTACATGATTTATAAACCCTAATAGAGTGATACAATGATGAGGGCAGCTTTTGATAAAAGAAGAGACCGTCACCTTGTTTATTATCGGAAAAGGGTACAAGTTTCAAATGTTTACATCCTGTCTATTGTATATCGAAGGGTCGTGCCACGGTCCCCACCGCGTATTCATTTAGCCGCTATGCATATAAGGGTGCAGGGTCTGCCTAATTGGGCTTCGATCCCACTGTCGGAATTAGCTACTTCTTGAGTTTCCTTTCTCCGATCTAGGTCATGAGAAATGCAAGTCCAGAAAAGGCAATTTCTAGATCACCATAGCTTAATTGGATATGCTCACTTAAAGAGCTTCTATACACCGAGATAAACAAAAATTTACTCCATCTATTCAAGTTTTTGTACTCATAATTGGTCAGTCAACCAGAATGCATTTGCATCGTGCGGCGAAGAATCGAGAACATATCTAAAGACGTGAATTTACAGACCGAGCGGCTCATGCGTCGGGATCAACTTTGGCAACTACGCTTGACGGGCAGCTTCCCGTCATTTTTTGAAAGGCACTCTGTTGTCATTGCATGCACACAGCCATCAATTGATTTGGTCGTATCAACCTGTCGTTGTATTTTGTTAAGGTTTTGACCAAGCTAGATTGTGTAAGAAACCAGTTTCATCTCTTGGTGCCCAATTCCGATGCTTTAGAACCTTCAAGAGTTCAGAAGAGTTTGCAAATTACATAGATGTGTCACATGGAATTGCCGGGCAAATCTGCTAACGGGTCTTTTGCCTAGTTCGTAGGGAAGAAAGATTTTTACCCGTGCAGACAAGAATTTTTAGACAAAGGACGGTGATCTGGTTGTTGTCGCCACTGCATAAGAGAGTTTTTGAAGAGATCATACCGTTAGAAAAATCATTTAGTACCTTGTACATCGATGGTAACCAAGCGACTCCGCCGATTTTGTCGGCGGCGATGGCTAGAAAAATTTCAACACGTTGATGAGCTGGTTTGTCTTGATAACGAAGGTTTATTAATGTTGTGGTCAATTTAGTCGTCGTGACTTTGAGCATTACTATTTTCAACTTGATTCATGCTTCCCTGATTTTAAGATGCTCTAAATTGGATCTACGATGTCAGCGGTAGCAGCGGTGATAGATCAATGCAGCGAAATGTTTACATTTACACGGAAAGAATTGTTTTTGATCTAAGGTTTGCGTCCGAAGCATCGTCTGTTTCGTCCTTTCCTCGAATCAACATGTACTAATGAAAAGTTGATTGACTTCGGATTCGAAAAAAATATCTTTTTCAAATTCCATTTGCATTGCCCTTGCTTCCAACTCCTCTCTCTCCCGTTTAATTGGTCAATGTGTTATCATAAACTCATTATGTCTCCGATACTTAAGCAACCAGTATGCATCATACACCAATCGAAACCCAGCCATAATAATTTGAATTAAAATTAGAAAGCAGAGTTTTTAGGTGTTTAAAGCGATTTATTACCTCTCCAAACGCAATTTGAATGAGTACAATCTTCGAATGAATATTTACTCCAACAAAGACAAACCAAGACTACGCTTTCAATGCATGAAGCAATTTTTTTTGTTCATTTCAATTCCCTACAATTAAACCTAAAATTTATCTCAAATACATAAAAGATTTGGTTGCAAATAAATCTTAGTATTGTATGTGTGCACGTGACTCTAGGCTCGTGACTGGAAATTCCCCCACGATAAGTCAACTTTGCAGCTTATCACACCAACCGAAGTAGTTGAAATGCGTCTTTCTCGCCTGTTTGTACGTCTGATCCGTATTTCAGCCTCTGAAACCCCATCAGGGTTTGTTCCACCTTTTATTCCTGCTGTCTGTGATGGCTTTTCGGAAGCGATTGGAAACACTCCACTCTTGAAGTTACCCAGAATTTCCAAAGAGATTGGAAGAAACATTTGGGCCAAAGCAGAATTCATGAATCCCGGTGGGTCTATCAAAGATCGTGCTGCTCGTTGGATTGTTGATGATGCTGAACGTAAGGGCCTTATTGGTCCAGGCGGCACTATCGTTGAGGGAACCGCTGGTAACACTGGCATTGGTTTGGCTCATGTTTGTCGTCTGCGTGGATACAAATGTGTCATTTACATGCCTAACACTCAGTCTCCCGCTAAGATTGAGACTTTGCGTTTGTTGGGCGCTGAAGTTCATCCGGTTCCTGCAGTAGCCTTTGATAACCCTGAAAATTACAACCACCAGGCTAAAAGACATGCAGAGAGTCTTTCAAACGCTGTCTGGACCAATCAGTTCGATAACACTGTCAATAGACAGGCCCATATTGATTCAACGGGTCCAGAGATCTGGGCTCAATTGAATGGTGAAGTCAATGCATGGACCTGTAGTACGGGAACCGGTGGAACGTTCGCAGGTGTGACGCGCTATTTGAAAACAATGGATGAAAACGTCCAGTGTGTTTTAGCTGATCCACCTGGATCTGTCTTGTATCTGTACATACGCAGTGGAGGTAAAGACATTGTTCGCGGCGGCTCTTCTTTCACAGAGGGTATTGGGCAGGGACGTGTGACGGCAAACTTGGCTCCTGAAATTGATATTATTGATGACGCCATTCAAATTTCTGATGAAAAGTCGATAGCCATGTTGTATCGTCTCCTTGATGAGGAAGGAATTTTTGTTGGAGGTACTAGTGCCCTTAACGTTGTGGCTGCAGTTGAAGTAGCCCAGAAATTGCCTGAAGGGTCTAATGTTGTGACGGTATTATGTGACACTGCCCAGAAATATACTGCAAAGGTATTTTCGAAACAATGGCTCCAGGAGAAAAACCTTTGGAATTCGATTCCTGACAACTTGAAGAAGTATGCAATATTAGAGTAAATAAATGATTTGTCAGTAAGTTCAATTATTCAGTCTAAGCTCTGTTGAAACTCAAGTCCCAGCACGATGGGTATAATGGTGCAAGAAGACTAAGGCTATAAGACTATGAGGCAATTGACAGCCTCGAAATAGGCGCTGTACAGCTTGCATCAAGCACGCTTCATTGATTTTTACGAATCTCAGGCCAATATGCAGTTCCCTCCATCACCCCTTTACTCCCTGCCATCACGGAAGTACGATCCTCGGTAAGGAGTCATCCAACGGTAAAAAAAGATTCGGTTAATTTTAAGGACGGATTTTTTTCTCTTAGTTGAAGAGAAAAGCATTAAAAGTTCGTCTCTTCTTGTACGTTCGAAAGAAATTCAAACCCCAGGCCCGCCCCAACTCATAGGTATTAGAAGCCCTTGCCCGTCAGACCAACCAAAATAGGCATCTGCACAACGAGGAAAGAAAAAAAATGGTTGTGAGCCTCCTGCAGTTAGTATGAAAGGCTCTAAACTCCAAGGCCCCTTCTGAAGGAAAACAATTACAAAGAAAATAATTGGGTGTTGATGGCTTTGCATGTAGAGCTCTTAAGTTGACAACGTAAACATCTGCAAGGTTTGTGGAACGGCTTTCTTACGGTAGGCTTGCACTGTTTTTATGGCGGGTTTGCAATGTATGATGATTTCCCTTTTCAACTTCTTGAAATTTATCTTTTTGAGCCGTTTTGCTTCCAGAGTATCGGCGTGACAGTATTAAGATTCGTGGTTGCATACCGAGTGTATTTCATTGAATTCACTTACGGTATCTACAATAAACTTTTACAACCTCTACAACTACAACTTAACACATGTGTCTCTACCACCTCTACATCTACCTCTATATCTACCTCTACATGTCTCAAACAATCGTAAAAATGACGAAATACAGCACGACACATTTTGCCACAAAGAAACAATGCTGGAAAACATTGTATTCAATTTTGAGATGAAACGTGCAGCTCGGCTCTTTTAAGCGCTGCAGAAAAATTTAGCACTACGTTCGACGTTACAACGTTCGTTTTGAGCCTGCCAAACGGTACTGCATAACTATGTCAGAGTTGCGAATACGAAGCTAGGGCTCAAACCACGTACAGTATCAAAGGGCTTGTGTGCTTCTCAATTTGACATTGCCCATTGTCTAATTGCGGAATGCTCTCCCTATTTTTTTTCAGGTTGACAATTTCATCCTACATTGGGCTTGTGCGCGAATTCTAAATTTCAGTCAATGTTCAAGAAGTGGAATCCGAGTATGCATTAGAGGCTGTACAAGCGACGAGATAGACGCGAAGTCAAACATGATGCATAATCCTTAAATTTCTTGGTCCCCCAAAAATTACTGTCATAAGCCTGACGGTGGTCGATCAAGAATGTGCCACGAGTTATCGATAGATCAGCGCCGAGATATATATGTCTGGAATGGGATGAAACGACCCGATTGATGAATGGTACCCAGTTTTTTCATTGTCTCGTGGCTCATTTGGCTCTGTCGATCCTGGCAAACTATTTTTGGCTTTAAATCTCTTGAATGGAAGAGTCCTTCAGTGATTTTGAACTTGAATACCCGAGCTTTAAGGGAATCCAAATATCTGGAAATGGATTCTAGTTTGAGCTAGAAAAGAGTCGAAACCTAGGAAACTGAGCTAAATCTGTCATGAACATTGCAAGATAATAGAGTCTCTAATCCTAAATTCCCTGGTGATCGGCGCCAATGCAATTACTTATAAAGCTCTCTATACCTGCCGTTTTTCCGATGTGGAAAAGGAAAACTCAAATTCAACTCATTCAAAGTAATATGGTTTGTGCCTGCTTTGGGGGGGGGGGGGGGGGGGGGAAAAAAA
>JAJMKW010000030.1:119249-146538 GCA_030569455.1 Australozyma saccharicola
CCCCCCCCCCCCCCCCCCACAAAACTTCCGAAGAATAATGCTAATATTAATCCCAACTAATTTTGCTTGCAAGATCATGTCATGATGTATGTGACTACCATTTAACGTCTTCTTCATTCATTTGTCCATGAACATGCTGGAGATGCTATCCAATGCACAATGAACATTACACAGAGAAAAACAAAGCATTATTATCCAATACTACCTAATATTCTATGGTCTCGAAATTTCATGTTTCATCATCCTTTTGACTAAGATATGCAAGGGCCTGTAAGACTTCAGCTCTAGACCTATTTTTGCTATGCTTTATTTAGGTTTATCTCGTTTATTTTAATTTATTTTTTTCAATATCAAGCAAGTATTTTCTTTCTTTCTTGCAAAATCCATCTAATTCAAATTCTCTCTCTTAGTGTATCTTTTGTTTTAAGTCACGTGATTTCCATCGTTACAGAGAGCCCCTCCACATAGTAAATTTTTCTGATCCACAGATTAAATCTCAGAATAACAAACGGCAAAACCGGAATCTTATAAAGCTTTATCAAAAAGCGTCTCATAGAACACAAGCAAGGTTTATAGCCTCTTTTTCTCTGTCTTAAACAATTCCCTGCGACCGATTTCGTCTCATAGTGTCGTGTGACTGTCCCCTCTCAACCACTGAGCACCGCAGGTTTTTCTGAAAATCCCGAAAAAAACTTGAATCGGATGGACCAGCAGATCCAACAGGCTGTTGAGATTGCCCTTCTGGGTACTTCTGACCCTTTGCTCAAGAACCAGGCCATCACTTTCATTAACGAGATCAAACAAACCGAACAGGGCTATAAAACATGTGTAGATTTGCTCCTAGATACTTCCAATAATGGTTCGCTTAATGAAGGACTCAAGTTTTTCATTTTTCAAGTCATAGATGAAAATATCGACCGCTTGAGCCAAGAACAGCTCTACAACCTTGATGCTAGCCTCTTCAAGTACTTGGAAAATGTATTACTGAAAAACGACCAAGAAGTCGGCCAAGAGCCAGTCTATTTAAAAAACAAATTTGCCGACATCTTGGCCAGACTCTTTTGTCATGTATATCCCCTGTTAGATACCAATTTCCTCTCCAATTTGTTAGTCTCTGTCCAATCCAAGAACCTTGCTAGCGTTGATTACTATTTGCGTGTGTTAATAGCCATTCATTTTGAAATTGGAGACAAACTCATTGCTCGTGCTGATGGTGCCCAAGAACGTAATAATAGACTCAAGGATTTGATTCGAGATCGCGACATGGCCGCTCTAGTTGCAAGCTGGAAATCCATTCTTGTTGAATTTAAAGACTCCATCATTGCTGACAATACCCTTAAGGTTATTGGCTACTATATTGACTGGATGGAGATCACTTTGTTTATTCAAAAAGACTTCTTGGATGACATCTATCGTTTCTTGTACAATGATGATTTGCGTATTCAAGCTTGTCTCACTATTATTGAAATTCTTTCGAAAAAAATGAAGCCAGCAAATAAATTGCAACTTATCAATTTGATGGACCTTGCTTCTGTTGTTGGATCATTAGACAATGTTGACTTGGACTTCATTGAAAACTTGGCAAAGCTCTCCAACCAAATCGGTCTTGAGCTAGCTCTTGTCTTGGAAAACGACCCATCTTTGATTCTGGAAATCAGCGCACACTTTGTTAAATTGTGGCCGACTGTTCTTGATTTTTTGGGAAACGAGTACGACGACGTATCTCAACAAGTTTTCCCCTTCATACAGCAATACTTGTTTGTCACTAGAAAAGTCACAGCGCTTGCATCTGAAGAGATCCTCTCGGCCCTTTTGAAGAAAATCATCGAAAAAATGAAGTATGACGATGATGCCTTCGGAGTGGAAGACGACGAGCAATTCGATGAGATCCGTCAGAAGTTGAAGACTTTCCAGGATACTATCGCTGGTATTCATCCAGCAATGTACTTGGAAATTGTTCCTTCCATCATCAGCCAATCTATTTTCTCTGCACTGTCACTGCCAGGATTGTCTGAGTGGGTTTCAATCGAATTAGGTCTTTACGAGCTCAGCAACTTTGCTGATTCTTTGAAAAACAACTTAATTAACCTTCCAAAGAGTGAGATTCTGACTTCTAAACCATATCAGTCTGTGCAAGACTTTCTTATCAAGATCATTGATAACTTTCATTTGATTAACCATCCCAAAAACCAACTCGCATTTTTTGAGTTAATTATTCGCCACTTCACCACGAAAAATTTCGCCAACACAACTTCTACGAGCCTTGATGACTTGGTATTCAAAATCATGGAGCTTTTCTCTGAGTATGGACTCTTTAACGCGGTTGAGAGCGTTCGTGTTAGATGCTGGTATTTGTTCCTCAGATTTGTCAGTGTAACTAAGCCAAAATTAAATAGTTTCTTTCTTGAAAATTTCTTGACGAAAGTTCAAGTCTTACTCGTGGTCAAAGCTGAGTTACCAACTAAAGATGATGATGATGTTTTAGTGGAAAATGGGAACTTCGACAATCAACTCCGTTTATTCGAAGTTGCTGGACTATTAGTAGCGTTTGCAGAGGAACTGCTGGATGCTCCAAAATTTGTAGATCTTCTCTTTCAACCTCTCTTTGGCACTTTGGAGACTTGTGTATCCTACGACAACAAGCTTGACCCGCTTATTGCTCTTCAAGCACATCATGCCTTGATGGCTATAGCTACAATTGTCAAGGGACTCGATACGCAGGTTCCCGGTAAGTCTGACTCCATCAAAAGTAATGCTGACTTGGTTAGCAAGATTGATAACGCTGCCCAAGTGGTTTTAATTACTTTGGAGAATTTTACCAAATTTGAGTCTGTGCGTGACGCCTCACGCTTTGCATTTGCCCGTTTTGTACCCATTCTTGCTCTCTCGAGTAGCTCTCACGTAAGCAAATTGGTGTCTTTAATTTTATCAGCTGCTGAGCTTAAGATCTCCGAATTGGGAGACTTCACAGGCTTCATTGGGCAACTCGTGCATCTATTCAAAAATAATGAGCTAATGTTTCAGCTCTTAAATGATCTCTTGACGCCTATGGCGAATAAAATTTATACATTACTTGACATTAATGATGAGAATTATCCTGACTTGACCAGAGAAAAGTACGGCTTGAAAAGGGCCCTTCTTACTTTTGTCAGCACTTTAGTTCTTAACAATCAAATGTCTTTGTTACTTACAGAAACAAACAAGCAACTTCTTCCTAAAATTTTAGCTTCTGTTGTTGATTGGTCCTCTGATTTGAACGACCCGGTGACTACGAAGGCCGCCATTGTTCAGTTTGGCAATGTCGTCAATGTTCTTGGTTGCAATAACGGCAAAATCAACGACGCTAACGATCTGTTTGCCGTCACTGTGGCCGCGGTTGAAGGAATTGACGAATACTTGATGGAAAAAACCGTTACACTTTGTTTCGAAGTTCCATTCCGTCAAAAAGAATTTGACCTCAAAGATGCTCAAATCAGAAACATTGCCCTGGAGCTCGCAACTCTTTTGCGTCTTTACCAAAGCCGGCTGAGCCAACAGGAGTTTGTTACCTTCTTAGCCAACTATTTGACCAATATGGGCTTAGAGCAAAGTATTGCTGGTAACTTCTGTAGCCATTTGGTGGATATGGACGTGAAGGGGTTCAAAAAATATTACATATCGTTTTTGACGCAGTTCAAGAGCAGCTAGACTTACAGCATTAAAATTACGCATAATCATGATCAACTGTAGCAGACAAATCCTGATGTATAAGTTTTGAATAAGGCTGTATGTTACCCATAAAAATCAGAGAAATTGAGTCTGTCTCATTGAAGAATTGGCGATGGGTGCTTGGTAACAAATTTGTGAAGCTTTCACTTGCGAGGCAGAGCCAAAAGTCATTAGGCTTTTCAAATCTCAAAAAAGAAATTTACTTGAAATAGTCCCTCAAAATTTCTCAATATTTTCTTGTTGACGTCAAGCCTAAGTTTATATTAAGCCTTATCTCGACCGTAACCATTGACCTACCTTAATCAAAGTTTTATTACCTATTTTAAATTCATTCAAAATTTAACTGTCAAAATTCGGTATTTTTGGACTATTTTATTCAATTTTTAGCTCTTGCGTACATAAGTTCTTTCCTTCCCCAGACAGGCGATGAGCATCGCATCTCAGATAAATCACCAACATACCCTTCCAACTAACTTCGTGCACATTCACTTCCCCAAAAAAATGGACGTTGATGACAAAGCAATCCCCCCTAAAGATGAAGAGGAACTTCTTTTAGAGAAACTTGTATTTGGAGATGAGGCTGGATTTGAAGCCAACTTGCGTAAGATCGAAAACTTATATGAATACTCCGATGATGAAGCAGAAGTATATCCAGGTAGCGAAGATGATAATGATGAAAATTCGGACTTAGAGAATGATGAAGACCTATTTTTCATTGATGAAAGCGGTGAAATCTCCAAGGAGACTCATTTTGATGCCATGGAAATCGATACGGAAGGTACTGATAATCAGACGGAGATCACACATGCAGCATGGATTGATTCTGATGACGAAAAAGCTACTATTTCTCTAGATCTGAGTCGTTCTAGGGGATTACGCGTTGCCCCAACCGAGTCTGTCTTGTCTGGCTCTAGTTACATAGCTCGTTTGCGTAGTCAGTACGAGAAAATATATCCTCGTCCCGAATGGGCTGACACATGGGGCCAAGCTGAAGAGAATGAAAATGATGATTTTGCAGATGAGGCCACTGAGGATGCTTCTGTGGGTGCCAACACATCCACATTGAGTGCACTTCTTAAATCAACAAACACATTCGCTAGAAAATCAAATGCGCTTCTCCCGCCGGGAACTATTCCAATCCTGCGACTCAAAGATGCCAACATTGTGCGTCGTGCGCGCAGTGGTATTCAAAGCATTGCATTCCATCCACTGCATCCTCTTTTGCTTTCTGGTGGATTCGACAGAACACTTCGTATTTACCACATCGATGGGAAAACAAACCGGTTTGTTTCCCTGGTTCATTTTCGTGATATGCCAATTACTTCGTGTCTGTTTGTAATTGGAAAGGACTCCAATCTTGTTTACGCTGCCGGACGTAGAAGATACATGCACAGATGGGACATATCCACCGGTGAGGTGGAAAAAATCTCCAGAATGTATGGTCAAGACAAATTCCAAAAATCTTACGAATACTTTAAGATATCTCCTAAGGGTACAACCATTGCATTGAGGGGAACCTCTGGATGGGTGAACACGGTCAGTGGAATAACTGGTCAATTTGTTAAGGGATATAAGGTAGACGGCCATGTTGTTGACTTTGCATACTCAGAGGATGAGTCTACACTCATTGTAGCTAATCATGCTGGTACTATCTGGGAGTTTGATGCTCTTTCAACCTCTACGATGGCTACCCGCAAATGGACTGATGTCAGTGCTGTTGCTGTCACTAAAATTGCCTTGGGTGGTCCAGGAGACCGTTGGTTGGCTATTGGAACCAAATCTGGTGTTGTAAATATTTTCGACCGTCTCAGCTGTTACGATGGTGCCGACAAGCCAAAGCCTTTCAGGGAGGTTGGTAATTTGATTACTGAAATCACCGGTTTGCAGTTTGCTCCTGATGGGCAGATTCTCTGCATTTCTTCACTGCAAAAGAAGGATGCTCTCAAATTGGTGCACTTGCCTCTGGGAACCGTTTTCTCTAATTGGCCTACTAGCGGTACGCCATTAGGTAGAGTTACCATTGCACAATTCTCTCCTGACAATCAAATGTTGGCCATTGGAAATGACGCGGGTAAAATTACTTTGTGGAGATTGGATCACTATTGATCGAGGAATTAGAGTTCAAAAATTAATATTGCATCTTAAAGAACGTTATTCGTAGATCATGCGGCTAATAGCTGATTAAAAGATTGATGAAATACAGATTTAATCCAAGTGAATACAGTGCTATAACGTTGATAGTTCCAAAATCTAGTCTTCGTATTCTCTAAGTTTTGTAAAGAGTACGTCAGGACTTCAAGATGTAATATTGAATTTAGGTTTGATGCCTATTAATTCTTAACTGCTAAAAGATTTCAGTTTTTTGCTTCAAGATCTCACGAATTTTTCTATGATGCATGTGTCGAATACTCATTTTCAACTTTTGAGAGATGTAAATGGATTTCACAAGAAACTTAAACTTTATGAACAATAACGGTAATTAAAGATCAAAACGACAAATACCAAAAAGTTCAAAGAAATGAAACTAGCCAGTTAATTCCATTTTAATTGAATTAAATCTCTGACTTTGATTATTGACAAGTTGATCTGTGAAACCAATTAGGCAAATGGTTTCGAAGGCAACAAAAACCCTGGAAAACAAAAAGTTTCAAAAAGGCCAATTCAAACGAAATGGTTCAAAAATTTCAGAATAGATACTTCGTCAACCAAACGAATACTTGGGAACCTTCTGTAAGATGAACAAATAAGCCTACTCTAAACCACACAGAACCGTCTCAGCATTCACTGAAAAAACGGAGAAAAATCTTCGAAAAAAGAAAAAGAAAAAAGAAAACGAGGTCGTTCGATCTTTGCCTTCAATGAGTGAAAATCTATATTCGAGATCTGGCTCCCCAAGTATTACTTACTACTTATCCTGCACCACCTCTTCTTCATCACTCCACCACTTATATCATGTCTGCTTTAAAACGGTATGTATCTTTTTTGCTATTGAATTCTATTTCTTCGAATTGCTGCTAACATCAGTCTGTCGCACAGTCGGTACAGAGACCCAAGGACGGGGCAAATGACGCCTGCTTTGTACAGAGTTAGAAAGCCTTTCTTCTGGAAGAACATGGCTGCACTCTTGGTCGTCGGCTCTATTCCAGTTGCCATCTATTCTTACACCTGGAACTTCCTCAGTAAAGACGATTTCGGCGATATTCCTATTCCACCAATTTCAGATGCCGAGTTGGCTGAGTTGAGAAAGGAGTATGAGTCAAAGTAAGGGCCCCATTCAGTATATAGTAAGCCCGCAAATAGTCAATGTATTTAGTATTTAAGTGAAGTTTATTGGAGTGATTGTGGGCTTATTCAATGCGTTTGGTCCCGACAATTACTGTAGATAGGGCAAATGGAAATCAAAGACTAAAACGTTAAAAATGCTTTTCTAGATCCATAAAAAATAGCAATTTAGGCAATAATTCATACATCCAATACTCATTGTTTGATACAGATCATTTCATTTGACATTAAAACGTTACTTACCTCCGGTGTATGTATAGTCATCTAAATATTGAGAAACACCACGAACAGGATATGGTGTTTCATCAACAACATCGTCATTCAAGGGATACGGTGAACTGACTTCTTCGTTGCTGTGTGTAAGAGAAGGAAATGAGCTTTGTTCTGATCTCCTTTCTTTTTCTTCTTCAGACGGGATGAAAGGCGCGGAAGAAGCCTCCTCTTCATCTTCAGGTGGAGGCGGAGGTGCTCGCCTACTAACAGGATGAGAGCTATAAGCGTGCGAGCGCATAGACGTGATGTCATCTGTCAACGAGATGTCGGAATGCAGAGGCTCAGGTTGGCCATAAAGATGCTCGAGAGATGGTTGAGAATTGAGATATAAAGTATTCTCGCTAAGTTTGCGGCCATACAGATGCAGACCAAGGCTGCTTGACGTTTGTGTTCTGGGCGGCGGACGTACTGGAGTCATGCCTGGTAAGTCCGAAACAGTGCTCATAGCAGAAGGTCTTTGAGGGTCATTGAAAGGATTTTCTTCAGATTTAAGTGTATTGACCTCGTTCCTCAAACTGGAAGCGGCATAAGTACGAGGGGGCGGTCTCCGTTGATAATCTTGATCTGTTATCAAAGAAACATCGCTCATATTCAAAGAAGCATTTGACAGACCATAAGGAGAGTAATTGCGTGTGTACGGATTTTTGATATTGTTGAGATCGAGGGTGGATTCGGACGCCAAAAGTGGATTCTCTTGAATTTCTTTGTAGTCCATAATTCCCTCTGCCATGAGTTGATTTTTCAGTTTATGATTTTTCTTAACCAAATAACGGACATTGCTATTCACGTAGTGGTAGCATATATCCTTAAGCAGTCTGAAACCCTTGTGGGAAACCTTTACCTTGATTGGGATGAAGAGAAGCATCGCAAGGACGAATTGAAAGAAAAAGAAGAGGAAAATCGCCAAGGATCCTAATTGAATGGATAAAACAACAGCCAAACGAACGTTAGTGTTGGCAATTGCAGAAATGTTAGCTAGAATGGCATTGTTCTCGTCGCCGCCGGTCGCATAAAAACGCAACGTCATAAAATTGATGACTTGACGAGGCAAATCTGCCACTAACGTTTCAAGCGCATCATCAAGTTGACTATAAACAAAAAAACAAGCCCATTCAAAAAACCCTTCCAGGTCGATTTGGTGGAAGAGACATTGATACTTGTAGCTTCGAATAGCGTACATCATCCGAGCGTAATTGTTCAAATACGCCAATGCAATGTTACGGGTTCTGAACACATGAATGGCCCACAGAATTTGGTAGACAAGAAGGGCTATGCGGAATAAAATGCAACCAGCGAAGATCCATTTGGCAATTTTGTATTCGTAGACGGTATACTCCAGTGACGACCATCGATTGAACGCTAGAAGACTGATGCATGTATAAGTATCACCTCCCAAAATGGCAAGCTTAAGCATAAGAAGCACCCATATCCACAAATATGAAAGAATGGTCCATGGACGGGTATTGTAGAAGGCCTTGACTTGAAGAACATCGAAGGTAGACTCCTCTAAGCCCTTAGTTCCCTTTTTGTTGTCAAACACCATAAAATGAAGAAAAGTGACGCGTTATATATAATGATTGAGGAGAAAAGGGTGGACGAACTCGTATGGAATTATCTTTTGAAAATTGTCAGCTCTCTTTTGAGGTGAATGCTCGATTTAGGGGTTTGACAGGTACAGATGGCAGGACCTGTAAGTTGCTCAGATCGGACGACGAAGATGGATTTTTATGCAAAGAAAACTATTCAGGTTTCATGAAATGACGAATGAGTGAAGAATAAAAAAGAAAAAGAGAAATGCAACGGGATGTTTATGGTTTCTGGCCAGAAGAAGACATTATAGAGATGAGTCTAGACGGTCGTTTCAGATCTATCTATATACAGGAAAAACGTCATTCTATGAATAGAACATATGGACGGTAATTTCGATAAAAGAAATTTTATGTTTTTGTGAAAAAATACGTAGTCTAATTTTGATATGCTAAAATTGGGCTTCATAGAGAGGGTTTCTGTGGTGATATTCGACGATGGCTAGGTGATGATCAAACTATAGAAAAGCGTCCTTGAAAATTGATTTTCTTCAATTATTGTATCTCATATTTTTAATGTATAATCAAAATAAATGACATGGAACTTTTCAGCAGCTTAAGCCAATTCAATATGAATATGACTGTAATTAAAGGTTTTAATTTTCATACATGAGCTTTGCGATAATATGCTAACCCAAAAATCCATGATTTATTAATTAATCAGCAATTTCCAAACTATATTACATTTGAGCTATGTATACTTCTGGAGCAATTTTTCGGATTCTACCTTTAAATCCTCTTGATCACCAGCCGCCATCTCCTTCAAAAGATCCAAACAGAATTCTTTAACTGGCGGACGATACATAATTAAGTACTGAAGAGATAAAAACCCTAATTTAGACCGCGCAGGGTCCGCACATAAAGACTTAATTCCCAGAACCATCTCCCTAGTTAATAAAGGCAAGTCACTCATCATACGGAGGAAAATCTTACGGTCTGTGGGTTCCAAAAATGGAATCAAAGCGTCCAACACTTGCTGGGCCCATTTGTTATAAGTTGGAGTGGCCACAGTGATGCTATCAAGCTCTTTTCGAATTTCTTCCTCAACATCCTGAACCTCCTCTGGGCTCTTGGAGTATTTCTCATACCACTTGTTGGTGATAAGGTCTTTCTGCTTTTGTTCATTGAACACAGATTCACTGTACCATTCTTCATTGAGCCATTCAATGGCCACATCTACACGATCGTGAATTCCAGCCAAGAAATAATCAAATAGAGCTTTACGAATTATGTCACTGAGCTCTTCATTGCTGGAATTGTCTGATGAATTTTTATCTTCCATGTCAAAAGTGCGCATACCTCTAGTGGCCAATCTGGTGAGAAGGATTGACCAAGTTTCTGGCAGCCATGAGCGCGCAACCACCTTAGTAAGCTCATTGCTGATGGCTCCATCTGTGGCCACATCCGGCGATTCTTCAGGGGCGCCTCCGTTATTAGCCAATTCTATGAAATTGTTTACAATGAGATTTATGTGTTCTTTCTTTTGTTGTTTAGAGAGAATCTTTGGCGCTGGAAGGGTGTATTTGATTTCATCCTCGAATGCAGCAGGATTTGTGTTATCATCATCATCCTCGTCATCGAATTTCTTTATTTTAGGGCCCTCGGCCAAGGTGAGATCTTTGACGGCATCTTCGTAACGCGATGCGACAATCTCGAATGCTTTCGTGAGTTTGACTGCAGAGACACGATTGAGTGCGTTGAGTGACATCGACACAAGGATGTTTTGTGGCAATCCAGAAAGATCAAAGTTGGCAATTTCTGAGTCGAGATCAGTCAATGCGTACAAATTTTTGTAGTCCATAGTTTTAAGTCTCTTAGTAGAATTTTTGAACCCCTCGAATGGTCGCTTGGTAATTTTTGCATCGGTAGCGCTCAGCTGAAGAATATTCTTTTTACGAATCTCATCTCCACGGCTCGTAAGTAGAGCAATTTTTCTATTGACGGACGCAGTAAACGGCGGAGGAACCACCTGACTCTTCGTCATATACGTCAACAAGACTCGTAGCGTTCTATCTACATATTTTCTCGAGAGCTTAAACGTTTCTATGGACTCGTAATTTGATTGAAGCTTACTTTCGGTATCGAGAGACTCCAAAACAGGAAGGATACGTTCGACAAACTGCCTTTTTCTGCGAACAACAGAACTAAGATGATTTAGAGTTGCAGTTACCAAAGGAGTCACTAGAATATCATCACGAAGCGGTTTAAGAACCACGTCTATTAGTGCTGCGGCCTCATTCTCCATTAGCAGAAGCTTCATTTGTGAATGGTCTGGATTGACACGAGCAATCAGATAGTACTTACTTGAAGATGTGCGCAGCTGATAGTCGATGACAGTCATGACAAATTTCAAAAGTTCAACTTTGGCAAGGATGTTTTTCACACTGTCTTGTTCTATATCATACGATGCTTCGAAGGGAAATTGAGAGTCGAACTTTGCAACAAGATTATTTCTAAAATCCACGACATTTTGCCATATTGGGTTCCCTCCATCATTCTCGGCTACATATCGAAATGCTAGCTTGTATACCACTACACTTATATCAATGGCATCCTTGAACACCTCGAGGTCAGGGATATTGGTAAGCGGGATCATGAAAGGTAATAGATCAAGAGCTAGTTCTGTCTTTACGGCTGTCAGAAGCGCAATATTTGGTTCTACGAATACATCTCGAAGGAATTTGGCGCACCATGCTTTAACGGCTAGATTTGGATTGGCAATGAAATTGAGGATCTGTTTCACAACTTGAGGAAGAGAATCAATGTTTGTGAGTCCATAATCACGAGCCTCATTAAGCTTTTCTATCACCAGAGCCGCTTCATCCATGTCTCTTGGTGGTTCGAGGTGGTTTGGAGACAAGGGTTCAAGATTTGGAAGAACCATAGAAATCACGTGACAGGTGAAGTTGAAGTGAAGTTACTATTCTTTTGAAGTTGTTATTGAAAATATGGAAAATTAACAGCGAAGAATGATATAATAATTATAAAGAAATAGTTTCGCGTTTGTCTGTTAAATTTGTAGCTTAAATGTTGGGTATGGAATTGGCTGCAAACTGCTCTTGAATACTTTGAGACGAATAGGATAAAGAATAAATTTAAAGACTCCAATACACATTTCTTAGGATATATAAATACAGTCTTCTTTTTTCTTTTGGTCATGAGAAAAGTTGCATCCAAGTTGTTCGTCCAGTGTAATTACATTAATCAAGAGAGATAAAACCAAACGAAAACCTTATTAGAATACAAATCTTTGACACTATTAAAAAACATTCTTCATTCAAAATTTCATCTACGGTTTTCTGCGATGGGCTATGGGTGAAATCCATATTCAGTTGATCAAACAAGGAAACAAAAGTCCTGGTAATCCAGTTGCCTTACTTCTTCGAGGCATAGTCACCTGAAAGCCATCTACTTAACAAATCCAAGGCATTTTCAGGCTGGTCGGATGGAACCATGTAGCCAGCGTCGTAGACACGCACGAAGGAGAAAATGCCATGATTTTGAGCTTCGCCAGCCACCTTACCATCCTTAGTCTTCCAAGGAACCAATGGAGACGCCTACACCAATTTGTTAGCCCACGCATGGTTTCCTAACCAGTCACAGATATAACCCTTGTCTCCAGCGTATAATAGGACAGGAATATCTTTATTCAATAATTCGGCAACCTGAGTATGGAATGGCTTCATTTCATCACCGGTCTTAATAAATTTATTAAATGCATCAGCGTCACAAGAGGTATAAATATCAATGTTGAGGTATCAACAGCCACTTTGACATTGAGATCCAAGAAATCATCAATATAGTCTAGGTCCTTGTAGCACCTTCCTGCTAGGTCATCACAAGGATAACGAATGTCGTACGGATTCAATCCAGATTTTTCATACGCGCCGAACAACCTCTTTTCGCAGATGTAATCAGCGGGGACACAAGTGGCAGCTGAGGAAATTTGTAGCATAAATTTTCCATAAACTCGAATTTTGACCAGTATCTTTCCATCTGCTCATAATTTTGAGGAGAAAAAACTGCCGGATGTCCTCCTTCCCCACAAGCCATTGGCTTTTAATATAGGATTGAATTAACGGAATTGTTAAACCATTCCTAATTAGAATAGATACCAAGTCGAATAGCGATCTGCGCGGTTTATGATTTCAAAGCCAAAAGCAGGGATATAATGACCTGCGTACGACTCACCTGCCATGTGGAATTCGTTTTTGTAAGTTTGGGGAATCTTTGGTAAAAGAGTTCCAAGAATGTATAGACATCCTTAGCAGCAGCAGCAGTTGTTCTGATTTGTTCTTGGGTAGTGTACGGATAGCCTACACCGACGGGTTGGTCCAAAAAAATACTTGAAGGATTGTTATTCCAAAAGTGTGGATTGGAAACTACTTGGAGGGTAGAGTTGATTCGCGAGGGACCCAAATCAAACAACAACCCAATTGAGGACAGACAGCCAGGACCGCCAGTTAACCATAAGATGACGGGATTGTATTCTGGATCTTTCCTTGATTTAAAGAACCAGTATAAGAATTGCTTCCCTAAAGCTTCAACGTCTAAATAGCCTGTGTAATAATGGGATGAACCAAGGTGCAATTTCTCTGGATGGGTTTCTTTGATTCCAAAGGTAAGTCCAGGAATTTCTTAGAGGTAATCTCCTCAAAGTCTGGTCTATTTGTTTTGTAAAAACATTTTAATGGTTGTTCATAGAAGCCATAGATATTGAGCTTTGAGCGTTATACTTCTTAACAAGTTTTTCCACACCTGCAACGCCAACATCTTGTAACATTTCAAACCAAACACTTCTTACATCCGGATCCATAGAGCCTCCAAGGAGAGAGTTTAGACCCGGGGGCTATTGATCAGCTATATGGCCAATGGACTATTGAGCTCTTGAAACAAAACTTGTTGCATCTCCTCACGAGATGGAATAGTACATGCATTGGCAATTGCAAAGATGCCAACAAAAACATTGATGATGACGAGCTTCATCTTCATTCTTGTGGTACCTTAAAGATCTGGGGTATCATCTCTTTATACGAGGTGTCTATGCAGGTTTTACAGTCTATGCATATGTCAGCGAGCCACCAAGGTGAATGGCTTTTCTGTCTACGAAAACTTCTACAAGTAATGGAAAAATAGTTCGCAAAATGTGATTAAGCTGGATCTAAGTTCTTAGAATTCATTTTGAAATTTGGTAATTTGGGGAGTGTCACGTGAATATTTATAGATGAACGCTACATTGTTTCTGTATTCGTTTGACGTGCTTATGTGCCTGTTCCGGTATATAGGAACTGGAGTTAAGATGAATGCTTTTGTGTACAAATTTTTCGAAAAAAGACTTTGTTTAAATTTTGTGTCTCTTTATAAAATTGCGGATTTTTGTTAATGAGTAAAAATTTTGGAAAGCTAGAGGTTGATTGCTGATGGCATCAAAGTCGATGGTATAGGAATGGCCGCTGACCAAGAATTGGAGATAGTGAAGATTCCGAATACGAAAATTATGATTATTAATTCTGAAAATTCAGTTTGAGTAAATATTTATATGTATGTACGGTCTGTTCATTTATTCGAAGAATGGCTTGTTAGATCAATGTCTGCCTTTCTTTGAACCAATTCTTACCGTTTTCGGTCCCAGATCATTGTATGACATACGTTTGAATAGACCGGCATAAATAAATCATCAATATAACAGTCTGTGATTTGTGATTTCTCTTATATCTGTAGATTCGAAAATCTATTCGAAGCAAGATCAACACTTTTATTGTACAAAATTAACGCCTCCACAATCAGACCAAAGGAGGATTAACAATTATTATACAAAAATTAAAAACAGATTTTGTAAAATTAGTACTCTTCCATGAGCCAATTCCTTTTTTTAATAGTTAAGTCATTTATTTGTGTTAGGGCACCCAGACAACCCTGTATGGCACGTTGTCTCCACTGCATATCCCATCGCCCTTATCTAATCTACGATCATCTTCCACCCCAAACAATTTCTACTTGCTATTATTTATTCTGCTGATCTCCCATTCAATAAGATCATAGAAGCGTTGAAGATTGAACCACGTGAAGCCTGATTTGGAGTTTGCAGTGATCCTTGTTACTGCTCCACATACTTGAGATATCCTTGTTGGACCACAACCTCAGTGGCTCTTTAAACGGATTTTTTTCGATTGAAAGGACTTGAAAGTCAATTTTCGAAAAAACATTATCCCATCAAGTCTAATTGTTCCCAGAAACTAGTCAACACACGTGATCATCTCTCTTTTCCAGTCACAAGAGCTTAATCTCAGGTAGCGACCGGGAATCTTCACATAAGCACTGTGTATTTTTGTAAATCATAGCATTACCAGTGAATATACTGGACTGGACTAGGTTTCTTTCATATTAGCATTTTGATTACAACTGTTTGATTCGGCCGTTTTTACAGATCTCCCTTCATATACTTGTTATGTCTGTTCCAAGTTCTACAAGCCCACCTGCGGTCACCGCCGAATGTCTACATACACACATGGTCGATTTCACAGAAAAAGCTATTCATATAGTACCGCTGGATGTATCTATTGCGTCTCATTCTTTTTCTAACTCAACGTCTACCGATAATGATGCCCATTTAGACTTTTGTAATCCTCTGCCGCGAGGTAAGCCTATACTGGAAAAGGAAAGTGTAGATAGTACTAATACAGATGACACGCATCTGGAGTCGATGTCGCAGAAATCCAAAAGGGCTTCGTCAGCGTCAAATGATGTCTCTTATGAGCGTGATCGTTTTAGGGCCCGCTTCAAGACTTTCAACACTAACTCCCCTGTTGTTTCTGAAGAAGATGACGCCATATTACCTTCTAGCGATGCAAGCTTACAAAGATTTCCATCATTAAAAACAAAAAAGCTCAATGCCAAGGCACAATGCCCAACTGAAGCCATTTTAGATGTGCTTTCAAACTATTCTATAAAGGAACCCATGTCTCCTTTAAACAAAGAATCAACCTTTTTTGCTCGCCATATTATACCTTTTAATCGTGAAGATCAACTCGACTCTATCCTGTTATACAATATTACTGTTGGCCAATTAGCTAATGTGTTCCATTGGTATTTCAATAATCCACTTCCACCCACTAATCGGATGTTTCCATGGCTACATGGCTTAAACGGAGAGAACTATGCACAAAAATCCTTCTTTGCATCTCAAAGTCTTCTCCAAAGAGTCCGTAACGATTCCTACACGAGTCTTGCCGATTTAGATCTCGAGGTGGAAAAACCCCAGGACGTGCGTTTTATAATGAGCGTGGAAAGTTCGTCTGGACCTACCAAGCCATGTAAAACACTTCGAAACACTGTGAAAACGGACGAAATCTTATGTCGCATCGAGTACTCACGCCAAGAAGTTTGTCTGCGGATCAAGTCACTTATTTCGAAAATAATTCCTCCAAATACAGTGACTCCCGAACGGTGGGCAGGCCTTGCTGATAGGGTGATCGCGGACTGCTTTGAAACAGGATTTATGCCTGAATTTATTGATATGGACCCAAAAAGAGGCGTCTCTCTTCGAAATTTTCACATCCAGTCGAACAAAGTAGCGCGCTGCTCAGATTTTATTGTCTATTGCTTCACAGAGAAGCACGACTCCTCCAACTGTAAGTGTGTGCTGTTAGCAAGACTCCTAAGAGTGGCGCAAATTATAGAAAACAAACACTTGGTGCCAAATTTTAATGTGTTCATTGTCTCTTCCCTAAATGCAAAAGAAAAGACGATTAACGCTCAAGTCTTCGGCAATGATAAAAACAGCGGTGCAGACCTTAATGAGGTGATGACGGTGCGTGACAATTCCTCGATATTTGCTGGTCTGGATCACACAAAGAAGACTCAACTTTTATTATACAGTATGACTCTCCTCAGAACCGAAACTTTTCAAGCTTGGGATGCGGACTACTTTGTCAAAGAGAAAGTAGAAACCACCCGCATGTCTGCAGCTTCCCGGCTCCACTTAAATGTTTGGTCGGGGAATATTTGGGACCATCAGTCTATGATGCAAGTTTTGAAAGAACCTGACTCCGAAAGTGAGGTAGAACACAAGTTCAAGATACGAGGAGATTCTGACGCGCGATTTGAGTACTGTAATCCTTACAACTCCACCCTTATTAAGGATAAGTCGTTTAGTGTGGGCGCTAACTTAGTCTCAATGCTACCACTACCCAAGGCCCACTGGCAGCTCTTCGTGCTGTGCCACAACGAGGCCCAATTCCCAAAAGAACTGCAGCTCCAGGATCTTCTTTTCAAATACACCATAACCTCTCATAAGGCATGCGACGTTAGAGAGTTTCATCAACTTGAGTTCCCTTCGTCTGGTTCTATCGGCTTGGGAGACTGCAAACAGACTAGTCTTATGAGCTTTGTTAACACCTGCAAACTCATGTATTTATATTCGTCTTGTGTCACTGACGATGGACTTAGCACACTTATTTATTGCTCAGACGGATATACTGAGCTGTCACTTCTTGTTTTAAGTTATCTCATGTATGCTGAGGATGTTCCTCTTGAAGATGCAATCTTAAATTTGCACAACAAATACGGACGTCCTTTTTATATCTTCAGTAACGACGTTCAGGTTCTCCGCAAGGTCGAGCCATTGCTTCGAAAATATAGTCCAAAAAGACTAGGTTCCGATGTCGTATGGTCAAAAGTGGAAACAATCACCAATTCAGAATTTAACGATATTCTTCTTGGAAAAAGCAAAGTGTTCCATAAAATTGAGCGTCCTATTCCTCGTAGATTACGGTTGGGCTATGTAGCCAATGATTCTGATTCGTCATCTTCTGACTCGGAAGATGAATTCAATAATGCAGCATTAATGGCTCAAACTGAGTCTCGTTGGGTAGAAGAAATCGAAGGATCGCTTCCCTCTCGGATTCTTCCCTACTTGTATTTGGGATCCTTGCGCCACGCGAATAACACTACGGTTTTAAGCAAATTAGGAATTTCAAAAGTTGTTTCCGTTGGTGAAACCGTGGACTGGATCCAGGGCTATAAGTTTAAGGCCACCCATGACGTACATACCGAACTGATCGATAATGGCAACGTCGAAGTTTTTACTATTCTGCCAAAAACTGCTACTGATAGAGAAGCGACGCAAGAACCACGCTCAAACTTGACATTGCATGAAATGAAGCCCTTGATGACGCGCGGCTCATCTATATACGCAAATTTGTCTGTAGAGCATATTATGAAGGTGAATAATCTTCAGGACGATGGCATCGACGAGTTGTCCAAGGCCTTACCTCGAATTCTCGAGTTTATTGATTCTGAGTACAAGAAGTCTAATGGGAAAGCAAAAATCCTAGTTCACTGTCGTGTTGGCGTGTCGCGCTCTGCGTCTGTTGTCATCGCAGAGGTAATGAGACGGTATGGTTTGAACTTGCCACAAGCGTACTTGTTTGTGCGTGTGCGCCGTTTGAATATTGTTATTCAGCCCAATCTTCGATTTATGTATGAATTGTTTAAGTGGGAAGAAAGGGAAAGGATGAAACGTCGTCAAGAAGAGAAAGATAACTTACGAGTTATTGACTGGTTTGTGATGTGTCAGGAGATAAAAAAGCTTAACATGCCATTCATTGTAAATTAGCTAGAAAATGAATGTTACAGGTGCATATTCCTTTTGAATGTTGAAGTAACCCTTCTAGACTTAACTATATTAAAATAAGTAAAATGGCCTCTATATTCGGTCCGCGAAACAATCTTGTATATCATCGCATAAGAAAAACATAAAAGATTCACTAAATGAACTAAACTTGGCTTCAAACTCTTTCTTTATTGCAAGGGTTGTGTGAATGGGTATTAGCAATGTACGAAGTTTTGAGTCCACAATTTATTCAACCAACAGAAAAAGAAATAAAAAAAAATTAAATAGCCAATTGAATCGTTCGCTTCTACCTAACAAAATCCTCATATTTCTTATTCTTGACAATCGATTTGCAACCAGTCCCCCACGTTACTACTTGAACTCCACACGACACTTGACCTATCTTGTATCAGATTTCGAAGAATTCATTTTATTCTGCACTTCATCATCATACTAATTCATAACCGACCAAGCCATTTCAATTAACTCATAACCATATTCTTTAAATTTTTGGGACATTTGGGTACCGTCTGGGAGATTTTCAGTGCTTCATTCTCTAAGTCTTGGTCTTTGATCTTAACACTCTGAATTTGATCTTCACATTCTGAAGGTCTCAAATTAGTCTTTTACAGCATTTGAGTTCCTAAATAACGATCACCAAACTATTTAAATCCAACATGAATTCCGATCTTTTTGTTGATCCGGCCATCGTGAGCCTGTCACAACCTCCGGCTCGGCCTAAACTCTCTCAGCAAAAGAGTATATTGGAGCCCGGAAGTGCTCTTTCCAAATTGCTAGATTCGGCAATGGCAAACGCAGCAAAGGAGGAAACTCCTGATAGTTTCGGTCCTACCGGAAATGAGGCGCAGTTGGAAACACCCTCTTCTCCTACACCTACTTCTTCAGGACCGGTTCAAGATTGGATGCTCACTTTGATTCCAGAGTGTAAGCAGAATAGGGATAAGGTATATTCCATTCAAAAACTTCTTCAGTTACATACGGACCCTAATGTGGCGCTTTATGATACCACTCAATTGCCACAAGTTACCTTCTGGCAACTCAAGCATAAGTCTGTTCCTGAGATCAACAGAAATGCTCCCGGGAATCAGAAAAGGAACAGAAGGGCCAATGGAAACAACAACAATATCAACAGCAGCAATGGCGGTCATGATACTGGCCGTTCGTGGGAACACGGGAATTCCAAATTGAGCTGGGATCGTCGGCCTGCTGGCTTCTTAAAACAATCCGAATTGGAGAGCATGTCGCGCGACAAGATTTCGCAACTTTTAGGGGAAAACCCTAACGAAGATGCACCTGAATGGGATACTCCTATAGGTAATGTCTCTGGCAAAAGCATCGATATGGGCTCTACTGTGGAAGACTTCGAGCGTTGGAAACAACAAATGAGGAATGAGGAGAGACGCAGAAACGGTGAAGAGGTTCTTGATTTGCCTGAAACTAATGACACCGTAAAAGGTAATGATGTCGATAACTTCTTTTCCTTTGTTAACGATAGCACCCAACGTAATAGCACAGGCTCTCTTCCGGAGGTCACTCGTGCACCCGTAAAGGATTCGTCTAAGTTTTCTTCTTTTTTTGGCGCCCTGCCTTTGTCCCTGCGTGTTGCTACTGAAGTGCCACCTGAACAATCTTCTGAGGAGCGCAGCGAACAAAAGGCTCCTCCCAGTGGCAGAAGCCTGAGATTTTTCAAAAGCGATGCTCCATCCCCAGCACAGGCACTACCATCGAAGCAAACTCAGCCTCAGCAGCCACAACCAAAGAATCTGGCTTCAAAAGCTCCTAATTCTAATGATCCTCCGACCTCTCAATACCCCAGATATCCTTCTGGAATACCTCCAGGAATTTCTCACTCAGGAACTAAGCCACCAGTACCACCACCAGGATACCCTGCGCATGGTATAATTCCACCTGCGGGTATGGTTCAACCTCATGCTCCTGGAATGGGCCCTCCAGGCTTGAATGGCCCACCGGGTGGCTCTAATGACAACTTCTTTTTCTCACTCCTCCAGAAGAGAGGGGACGAGATTCCTGGCCAGGAACTCAAACAAAACCCTGTTTCCAGTCTCCAAAAAGGCGACTCGCCACAGTTCTCCGGTGCAAATTACCCTAGCATTCATGGAAACGTGCCTCCAAATCATCCATTCTTCGGCCGCCCGCCACCAGGCATGTATCCACCTGGGATGCCACTTCCAGGCGCATCTGGACACCCTCAACACATGATACAGGGTCAGGTGCATACAAATAACCACAACATGATGGGAGGAATTCAACCTGGTTCTTCAAATGTATACGGACAGATGCAACCTGGTAAACCAGGTAATCAACCTCCACAGCCACAGCAACAACAGCCTCAAAATCAGCAGCAACCACAAGCCCAGCAACGAATGCCCAGTGACTTACCTCCCTGGATGAGACTACAACCTGGGCCCAATGGCCAGATGCCTCAACCTCAGCAATTTGCATACCCTCCCATGGGTCCAGGTTTTCCTCCTGGTTTAGCTTCAAACCAAACTCATCCTCAAGGAAAGTGATTTGTGTACCTTTTATTCGTTAGATAGCTGCGAGTGCGGTGTTCTATGTATTTACAGTACCGTGTGTATTATTCAATTTCAAATATACAATGTGAATACCAATATTTTGTTACTGCGCCTGGACCACTATTCAGATTTTATCTTTAACTTTCGGCTAAGGTCCTAGACTCCATTTGTTCCTCTTCGTTTAGTCCTGAACTTTCTCCAAAACCGAGACCATCTGTGCTTTCGTTCTACTGTTAACGGAGCACGGTAAGCTCGCGGGATATAATTGCTGACTAAAGGATTATTGTTGATTTCCAAGGGCTGTTGTGTGGTCGCCAATGTCGTCTTGATTATATCAACCTGTTGGGAAACGTTGGGAACAACCTTAACAGCACGCCGACACATTGGACAGTTTTGATTTCTTGTGATCCACTTGCTGATACAATTTTGGCAGAACATGTGGCCACATGGACAGACCGAGGGCGCTTGCATTTCTTCTAGGCAAACGGGGCAATCAGGGTAGATACGAGCTGATTGTGACGGACAGTCTTCCTGGTCTTCGGAAATCCTCGAAAATTCAGAAGATGCTTCCATAGTTTGTTTTTGAGGCTCGTGGAATTGTTCCAAACATTCTATGGTTTGTCCCTCAGTTGGATTTAGTAGCTGAGAGTCTCCATCGAATTGTTGAGAATCCTGCTCAAAAATCTGAGATGAGTTCTCATGATCTTGAATGGGCATGGGATTCAAATTTTGAGGCACATATGAGGTCATCTCTTCGCTGATTTTGGCTGAACTTAATAGCAATGCACGCCTATACAAGAAATATCCCTTATTTTGAGTGGTTTAGCGAACAAAAATTTAGTCAAAAATTCCCTTGACTTGGGGTTTTACTATCTATTTCAAGCAATTGCACGCAATTCGTATGCCTGAAGTCTGATACGGCGGAAACTAAATAGGGCAGGAATAAGAGCAAACGCGATTACTAAGAAGATATACTAACAAAAGAACATAATATAAATAGCTTATTTACAATTCTATGTTTATAATGAAGTTAGGATTTTACATGGCATGCAGTGAACTGTAAGGACAATGACAGCGTGATTGATGATTTACGAAAGAATTTCTCGATCCTCTGATTAAGCTCTTTAACCTCAATTTAGGATTTAAACAAAATATGGCGTGGCAGATACATTATCACTTGGCATTCGCAAAAATTAAACTATCAGTTCCACAATACATCATAGATTTTATGCGAAGTGTTCCATTAACTCAGAAACTAAGTTTGAAGCAAATGATTTAATAATAACTCCCATTGTGTCTTCGCGTAAGCGAAAGTAATGCCAATCAAATTACAGCAGCTATTTGAAGCAGCAAATTCAATAACTGAATGTGCTCATCAGTGCCACTGTTAAGACGCTTGTCCGTGTCAAATAGAAGTTTGGCCACTGCATTTTTTTTTTCAGAAGTCAACCCATCGTCTAAGATCAACATGTCATGAAGCTGATCAGAGACCTGTTGAGCACTCCATCCTTCAAGCACAATCCTTTTTACAGTCTGCATTATCTCCTCAGAGCTTCTAGATCTGATAGAGGTCAACAAAGAGTCCAAAAGAGGTTGTTCTACCACACCAGCAATTTCCCGAACCAAACCTACAGAAATAGAATGATCCGACAGAAGGGACGCGCTTAAACGCGCAGCAGACTGTAAATAGGTAATTGCCTTACGCAAATCACCCTTGGAAACAACGAGGATTTCCTCTAAAACAGCATCCAGCTCCAAGCGCACCAGCTCCCTCTCGGAGATTAATTGCAATCGAGAGAAGGCATTAGCGTTATCAATAGGACGGAATCGGAATTTCAGGCATCTCAGTGCGAGTGGATCAATGATTCTTGTGATGTAATTACAAATGAGACAAAAACGCGTCACCAGGGAGTAATTTTCCATGGTACGACGTAAAGCAGATTGAGCGTCGTTAGTCATCAGATCGGCCTCATCCAAAATAATAATCTTGTAAGGTGGGCATGGATAGTCGCGTAAGTCTTCTGGAGTTGGGTTTGATACGGTAAGACGAGCAAAGTTTTTGATCTTCAGGCGAACGATAGAGATTCCTCTCTCGTCAGAGGCATTGAGTTCCAAAACACGCAGTTTGTACAATCTAGGACCATATAATTGTTTGGCCAAGGCCAACATGGTGGAGGTCTTTCCAGTTCCGGGAGGGCCATAGAAGAGCATGTGCGGTAGGTTTGCCAGCAGCACGGTTTTTTTTAAAACACGAACGGCATGGTCTTGTGAAGCAACATCATCTAGATTCTTGGGACGGTATTTTTCAACCCAGGGTGTGTGTTCGAGCTTCTGCTGATCGTATTGAGTAGTCATTAGCGGTGGAAATATTTCATGTGGAGGCCGCGTCTTTATGTTAAATAGGTACTCATTTTGAATCCTAAGAGTAATAGAAAAATTGGATTTTTAAAATAATAAAATAAGTGCATTTAAGTACTTGTTCTTTTTTTCCTCATGTCTTTCTATCTACTCCAATTCTTGTCTTTGATAAAGTAAGACTTAGCCTCACACTCAAGTCTTTGCGTGTAGGCGGAGGAGGAGAAACGCATTGAGAAGATTTCAATGACAGGGCTTTCTTTTTTGGCTGGCTTCAAGGACTTGAGGCTGTCTTTTGGTATTTGCTCTCACTCAGTATTTAGTCAAGTCTTTCACCCTTACGTTGTGTATATACCCTAAGGACTATTTATGGCGATTTAAAAGATATTAAATTTATTGAGACGAAGAAAATTGCTACTCTAGCACGATTACTGTACTCCCACAACAGACAATTCCAATGTCCATACCCTTCTAACATGTATCTTGACGTCCACTGTCTTACCTAGCTGGGCAAGATTCAGTCCTGTAGTATCAATAGTCATGATTTGATTTGACCACCAACATTTACGGGCTGGCTTTCTCCAGAAAAGCAATAACTTTGTCTGATTAGCTTCTGCCAGCTTACGGGCTCGAGACAACGACCTCAGCGCTGCTCTTGTTGCACTGCTAGCCAAGGATGCTATTCTGGATCTGGATCTGGACGCATTTGAAGAAACAGGATGCAAAGATGGCGACTCGGGTGGTGTCGGCGGAGTGGTCACAAGACGTACCAACAGCAATGATTGAACTACACATTTACTTGGTTCCATCGTCCTGCTGCCCCAAACCTCGTTCTTTTCGAAACCAGAGGTGCACAACATGTCAAATAAGTGCTGCTCAGCTACCCCAAGCGTTTGAACCTTTGTGGGAGGTAAATTGACATCATATCCCAATCCAGAAAACACCATTTTATTGTCTAAGAGCTGAGAGCTCGCTTCCAATTTTAAATGTTGCATATCTTCACTGGTGCACCCTACAACTGGGGGAACTACGTAGTAGTCTAGGTCCTCTCTCAACACAATGATAGCTGGCTTGGCCTGTAGCACAGAAGCGGCTGAGTCAATACGGCTAGACCCTGAGATTTGCGGAGAGAGATGAGCCATTTCATGAAGATCACGTTGGGCGTCACCAAAGATCTTCAAGATATATTCGAAACAACCTGGGTCGAAATTCACAAATACGACATCTTCTTCGGTTAAGTTGGTGATAACTTGCCCATTGAAATCCAAAAAGACACCATTAGGGAAAAGACTCAACAAAATACTTTCCGGTAAGCTCATGAGCTCGTCGCGAGTAATTTTGAATGCCTTTTCACGGATGTTCAAGTGGATTTGGGAGTTGTAGTCGATGGCAGACTCGCTATCATTGTTTAAAGTCAACGTTGTACTGCCAAAGTCTTGACTCACCTGAGTGACGAGTTCTTCAGCCATGGTTTTCGATTTGAATGCTTGAGAATGATAAAGAATGTGACTTGGCTCTTGGTTGTAGTAATGGTATCACTCACTGGTTGAATTCCGAGACGCAGATTTTAATCTAGTATCAATAAATGTGGATTAAATATCAGAGAAGCTCCTCGGACGGAATTAGAATGCAAATGGCAATCGAGTCTGGACCCGAAAGTTGTTTAAAGCAGATGATATTTTGTGGACGTGGATATGGTCAAAATCAAAGGTTCCCTGCACCGCTGAATTTGAATTGAAAAGATTGTGATGACACGTAGAGACGAATTATGGACCACGTCGCGTGGAAGTATTAGGTTGTTTAAAATTAAGAAGGTTGTTGTTGTGTTAGTTATGGGAAGTTTGGCTGGAAGTAAAGATCGAGGTGCGGACACACTCTCCCCTTAGTTTAGTCACGTGACGCAATAAATGGAATAATTTATCTAAGTAAAAATCACATTCAATGGAATTAGAGGGCTTTGAAAAGTTAGAGGCAATTTAGGTCTTTTTCAGCAATGGGTGAATTTACGATTTTCAAGAAATTATTTAGTGGGTGATTGTGTTTTGCGATGGCTCATAACATTCTGGGCAATATCAGTAGTAGGATAGGAAGTCCGTGAGTTCTCAACGGTTTCGAATACAGAAAAAAGTCAATTTTACAATTCAATTATTTTATCGCCCAAATCTGACTTCAGTCTTCAAAATTACCAAAAGTTCTGGACCAATTGACAATCTTATTGGTTATGGCGCGGCTGGTCCCAGGTCGTCTTGTTCCTGCCCTTTGACCACAGCAAGTGAGGATGAGAAAGAAGCACTGGTGCAACCTGAAACACCAATTTTTTTTGGAAAATCAACAATTCTTGGAATTTTTTTGGCGGTGTTGTTATACATCGATCAAAATATTCATTAGTCATTCGCTAAATCTTGCTTTCACGTGTTTTACGCCGCTTGGCGTCAGGGCCATGCAGGGAGATCACTACGTTTTTGTGCAACAGGGTCCGATATGAAGTCATTGATTGCGCACAATGACTTAAAATATCTCAGAAAGTGGGTCATCCGAAATGTATGTTTTCCAATTTCATTTACTAATTCCTCGTAAAAGCCAAGTTTTTGTGTATATATATGTGTGTGTGCCGATGGTAAGGTGGGCGCTGCTAAATTTCAAATTTGCTCGAAAACCAATAAGGCGCCATTTATTTAAGCATAAGTTTGAAATAACTCGTCGAGAAAATGGCCAAATCTTACGCCGAGCCTGGAGTCTATGGGCTCTTTCTTAGAATCCTTCAGATACTTGTCGCCCTTTTAACTTTCATATTGGGAATTGTGTGTGCAGCAGAGCTACCTACTAACGATCCTGCTTTTGCCATTGTGGCTGGTATTTTCGGTATGATTTTCTACGTAATGTTGGTTATTCCCCGAGTAATTTACTTCATGTCTCCTGCCATCTTGCTTGCTGGGGAGATTTGGGTCATCATTTGGTATATCATCTCTTTGGGCATAATGGCTCAAGACTTTGGAGGTGTGGATTGCTCAGTTTTCAGATACTATGGCCATCAACAGTCTGGATGCAGAGTGGGAAAGGGACTTATCGGCTTATCAGTTATTGGATTCATCGAAGGACTTGTCTCCCTTGCTCTTCTAAGTGCATTCTCTATTCATCCCCTCGTATCTAGCAAACAATCAAAACGAATGGTTCGACATGATGCATTTTTTACCGGAGGCCTCGTTTTGAAAGACTCGTTCGTTAGTAACAGGGTGGATCTTGAAAAGGGAGAAGTTGTGGAGCCTCACACTATCGGGACAACCACAGACGGCGCTGCCGTTCAAACTGCACCAGTTGTGCAATCATCTGAACCGATTGTCCAGCCAAGAGAACCTGTAATACTGCCTGCCCCTGCAGCTACAACTTCCCATTATCCATAGTAATTTGAAATTCTTGATCATTTGGAGATACTGGAGTGGCCGGTTGAGGTGTTGTGCCGCTATGCTGCACTGAACTTTGTTGATAATTACGCTTAATTGATATGTATTTATTGTTGAAAATGGTATGTCGAATATTCTTTGCTTTTGTTTCGTGGTATTCCGGTCATGACATATTGAGTATGCAATGTGTTTCACTATTCTTTAAAAACACATACCTTTTTTGAACTGCTGCCCAAATTAAATCATCTTTTTAGTTGTTTGTTTTCTATTAAAAAGCTGGTGTGACTTATTAGTACTTTTGTTCATATCATTTTAAAGTATCATTGACACCGGCTCGATGTTCTTCTTTACTTAGCCAAGAAAATACTCAAACACATAAATGTCACCTTCATGGCCGAAATTTGATATAGTGTCAAACCACTAATCTAAAGCCATATATATTAAACAAAAAAACTCATCTTTCGGTTGCGGCCATATCAAGTGGAAAATACTGTTTCCCGTCCGATCAACGTT
>JAJMKW010000031.1:0-140378 GCA_030569455.1 Australozyma saccharicola
GACTAACGTTGATCGGACGGGAAACAGTATTTTCCACTTGATATGGCCGCAACCGTTAGATTTTATTTCTGCTTGAATCTGTAAGGCTTGATGTAACCGTGAAGATGGGCTTCATAATCAATAATCTCTAAGTTTAATCGGAAGTTTCATTAAAGTTATTTACTGTTCAGTTCTTTATGCATTGTAATTCAATGGGTCCTACATCAAAAGTCCTTCCTCATTGTCGAAAATAGTGCCTGTCAGTTCTACATCAGATCCTTCAATTATCAGGTCAGAGAACTCATATGCTCCCACATCAATTTCGACACTTCTTACATCGGATTGTACCGACTCAAATTCGGACGCTGTTTCTGAATCGCTCTCTGAATGGGAATCTTCAAGGTCAGCGCCAGCACCATACCTTTGTTGAAACTGAGACTCCGTTATTGGAGGAGAGGACGCTAAATCTATGGTTGAATGTGATCTTTTCCGTTTGTGGCCCGAAATTGATGTCAGCATCAATGCTGATACGTTGGCCGTCTCATTGTTGTATACGTCATTCAGTCTTTGCTCATCAACATCAGGAGTCAGCAAATTGATAAACCACGGCTCCGCTAGCTCAATAGTTGAAATAGAGAATGGATTTCTTTGAAAGTCAAAGTAAATAGGTTTGTTGATGCTATGAACATCATGAAAATTAAAAACCTGTGCAACAGAAACGAAGGAATAATCAGAAGACTCTCTTTGGCGCTTTTCAGTGAGGAAATGAGGGCTTTTGTAGTACCAATCGTTATAGAGAAGGATCCTGGAGGAGAGTTTATTCCCGCCTTTAAAATTCGTCTCAGACTCCTTCTCAAAAGTCACAGGTGTAAGAACTAGTCTAGAAGCAGCATGCTGCTTCTCTATGTATGAGTTATTATTGGCTCCTTGTGCACCCGGCTGTGAAGAAGGTTCGGAAGCTTTGGTCAGAGAAAAAGGCTTATATTTAGGTTCCATATAACCCTGCAAGAAGACTACGGACGAATTTCGATGCGCATAGTTGTTAATAAGCAGAATTAGGGAAGTATAGTGGACTTTAAAACGGGTATATGGGCTCTCTTTCGTTAGAGCTGACGACCGAGGAAGTTTTGGTAACAGAATCAGATCTAAGCCCTCCTCCGAAGCCTTCTCCTTGTTAGCCAAAAGAACTCTATTTTTGTCAATTTGGTGACTAACAAGCGACTCTTCATACGAAGCACTTAGTTGAAGTCGATACAACTCGACAATCTCATGAAAATTAGTTATTAAGGTGAGAGTCAATCCAGGCGACTCGGCAACTTGTGACATTGATGAGTAGAACGAGAAAATCTTCACAAATGAATTTAATCGATATATGCAAATGCGCTGATCAAGTAGCCATGCATCTTGGAATTGAGGATGTCTCTTTAGCCAATCCCATTCGAACAGGTTTATGGTTTCAATAAGAACAACTTTGGTTCCAGGTTTACGTAGATGACTGCAAATGAGATTACATAGCATGGCACATAAAGCAGGATTAGACGGAACGCTTTGTATGTCTATAATCGCGTCCATTTTGATATCTAGCATATGGTTTAGGGTGGTGATCCCGGTGTCTAGATGGTCCCACCAAGGGCCCTGGGTACTCATTTGAAAAAGCGATACCATGTCATCTCAGAATATATTAAGAGGCGATGTTCGGTCGGTTTTTGGGTCGCGAGATCCAAAAAGTTCTGTCGATTTGGATGGTATTTCTCTCTTTACTGATCTATAAAGTGTTCCACAAAAAACCCGTACATCCTCTATTTTTTCAAGCCAAAAAATTCAGTATAGGTTTAGATTCAAATAGTCTTCAAATCGACGAAGAAAAACTTGACGATTAAAGGGTTTCAATGAAAAATCATTAGTCATTTCTGTTTTTGGCAAGAATTACATATCTGTGACAAAGACTTGCTTATGTGCAGGACCTATGTTTCAGCTCAGGGCGGGTCCAAGTCTTCAGACCCAGTCATATTTCGGGAAGAAGTGTATTTTGATAATAACTAACACGAATTTTCAAATTAAAGCTTTTCAAATTAATGATATAAATTAATAAAAAAAACAATTTCTTTTTAGCTTTCTGATGTTCTGGTCTCTTTTGCTGCTCTTTACTGGTACTAACTACACACGCCCTTTTGGTCCCCAAAAACACCCGTGCACCATTCAGATTAGGCAGAAGCCAAGCGCCAACCCCCTTCTTTAGCAAATTGGCAAACAATATTTTTAATACCAAACTTGCAATTAGCCATTCCACGCTAAGTTTTTGAAGTATTTGTCTTATACAATCACAGTGACTACAATTCTTTGTACTCCACCAATTATACCCTCGAAATTTCACGAGCCTTGAGTGATTAGTATATATATATAAATACAACTGATACCCATCCATCACTCACCCATTTATCATTAATACATTCCTTTTCAACGGGTGTTGTGAAACAATTGGAAGTTTCTGAGCTCATCAATCTATTCTACATTGCTTAATTTGGTACATCAAGTCATTACTCAAATTGCCCGCTGGTTGTAATTCCCTCTCCTTCTTACTCCATGTCTTACAATTCTAAAGACCATGCTCTGCGCTCGACGCATTCCATTACCTCTTCACGACGGCCACCACTCACAAAGAGTTACTCGAGTCATGGTTCAATCTCTAGTGCAGGCAGCACAGGCTCTGGCCAAGGTATAAAAAGTGGTGGTGCTGCCTCCATACAGAATGCTAAGAAGACCTCAAGTCCAAACAGCACGCTTACAGAATCTCGCAAGGGTCTGTTGCGTACAAGGTCTCTTAGTCTGGTTTTGGCTCGAGACACTACGCTGTATCTTGCACAGGAAAAGGCATATTTAAAGAGAATACGAAATCAACGAACCGACGATTACTATACAAAAGGAATTAGTGGTGCAGCTCTAGATAGCAAAGACCTAGACCTCGGTGATGAAAGTGATGATGACCTTCTGTCATATGGTAATTCGGATCTTCTCACAGATTTTGCTGACGATAAAAATGAAGTTGATTATAGTCTTGCTTTTGACCTAATGAAGAATAGCGGTGTGAAGCTTAGTATAGACAAAAATAACCAGTCTATTGATAAATACACAGTGGAAGATCCATTGGTCGTGGAGCGTCTCGAATGGCAGGCCATGCTCCTCTCTGTGTTGACTGGTGATGTGGTGCGCTCAGAGAAAATCAAGATTATTGACTTGCCTAACTCCTCTCAGGGTCAGGAGAGCTTTGCTCACGCGCATTACAAGGAAAATCTATGGTTTGGAATCAGGGCCAAATTGTTCAATAGATCAGAAGATGACCAGAAAAAATTAACGTTGTATCGTCGAAATTTAGTAGACAACCTCATTGAGCAAGTCATGAATTATTCAATTTCATACGAGTCTGGAGCGCCAACTCCTCGAGAACAAATTACAAAGATTCTTGACGATTATGAGAAAGCGTGTGATCTATGGAGCACGCTGGAAGAAATGAAACACGATAAGCCGGCTTGCCGTAGTGAAGCCTTCCAGGACCGCATTGACGCACTCACTGCGTGGCTCTCCATAACAGATGCGATTGATCGCGAAACAAAATCCTTTGCATCGTGGATCGGCAATGATGACCTCGATATTACTCGTGGAGCAACCGTCACGACGCCGATGGCTGAGGAAGTGGATATGACTGATAACAAAAGTGAGGTAAAGAAAATTTTCGAGGAGGATAGCAAATCATTGGCTGAACGAATTGTTAAAGAAAAAGACGTCCATATGATCGTGCGTAAGCGAATATTTTATCCTCTTGCGCCTTGGATGGTGAAGTCTAAGAACACATATATTAGACTCTGTAGAATCTTTGAGCAACTCAAATTGCCCGATTACGTGCACCATCTCATTGATTTATGTCTCGTCCCGATGCGCCTCATAAAGGAGATCATTACGCTTCGTATAAAGTATGCCGTGAAGCTCCAAAACCCCACCTTGATGATGATTGATCAAATGATTGACGACTTCAAACTGTACATTACTATTGCTTTGGAGTTAGATAGTGGAATTATGGAGTATTGCAAATCTGATGTTAACAAAACATGGTACATCAAGGACTTGTTCGAAAAAGATATAGAGGAGTTTGACAAGGTAGTACTTAAATGTGTTCATTACTATCTTTCGCTTCTCAATAAGAAGCTTATTGATAGCAGCAGGCTGCCATACACATTCCGTACAAACAAAGAGCCCGAGGAGCTTGAAAATGCATACAAATTCTTGATGAATTTGGGTCACTACATTGATGGTGGAGGGATTGTCGTCGCAGAGAATATCACATCCATCACCTCAAGATTATGTCAGAAGCTTCTTGGGTATTTGTTTAATCAAATCAACAACCCTCCTAAGCCTGTTAATGGCTCTGGAGACTTGATTCGGTGGTACTCATCCACTACGGACAATTTCGGCCAGCTTCGACGGAAATTGGCACGTTTCACAGGCGAAATTCTGCGTGACTTTACGAACTCTGTGATTTTCGAAATTTCTCTGAAGAGCGGCGCACGTACAAAAAGCATCATGGAGATTTTACGTGAATCTGACCATGTGCTAGTGTATACTGGTACTGTGGAGGCGCAGGGAATGTATTTTTTTGCGCTGCCAGAGCTCGCGGACAAAGAGGGTGAGATCCTCAAAATCATTAACGGAAGATGCATTGGAACAGGCCTCAATAGTGGTTTCTCGGAGTTTTCCAGTCTTCTCCAGTCGATCAAAGATGATGCGCACTCAGATGATATGTACGAGACACCGGAAGAAGACTACGCCCTGGAGAATTCTTATGTGCTCGCCTTCTGTCCACCGAAAGCAATTGTTTGGGATGGTCCAATGATGAATTTGCACATTGATGGTGTACCAATCACGGATTTACGTGAGGGTCAATTACTCATGATCTCCAAGCTTCCATATTATGATCTTCACATTATTCGAGACAAATTTGTGGACTATGTTTCGGATGTAGATTTCGGTTGTCTAGTGGATCCTGTTGAGCAGCGGTGTTCTCTTACTAAGGTACATCAAGAATTAAGCAAAATCAACAAAATGTTCTTCAAAATGACATTGGGAGTTTTGGATCTGAGCAGTGTGCTCATTGATAAATGCAGAAATCTCATTCACGACGGAAGCTATCAGGAACTTGTCAATAACTACTTTATTTATGCGCGGGATTTCGGTAAATCGTCAGTAAAATGGTCGGATGCATCTCGAAAGTCAGCTGTCATTATGCGCTTGATCCATCTCTCTGTTGAATGGGTGTCTTTCATCTGCGATGATTGTACACCTACTGACCGTAAAACATTCAGATGGTGTGTTCTTGCACTCGAATTTGCTATGGAGATGACTCGCGGCTTCAATGTGTTGGTGTTGTCTGAAGAACTTTTCCATAAGTTGAAGTTGAAGGTTGCTCGATGTATGTCGCTTCTCATCTCACACTTCGACATTATGGGTGCGCGGTCAAGTGAGGCCGAGAAGCGCCGGTTGTTGAAGTGGTCCTCGCAGCGACAGAGCATTGAGAATACCGCCGATGATGAGCATATGTTGGTGCTGTACCAAGAGGAGGTAATGGGTCAAATAGAGGAAATTGAGAGATACAGAACAGACGTGCAGGAGCAACTCAACTCTATTGGACGTGTTTTGGACGTTCTGGACCTGGAGTATCACTATGTGACCCTTCTAGCGTCATCATTTTCGAGTCTTTCCATCCGTTGGCAGAAGGGTAAGTTTATTGGAGGAGGGTCCTTTGGACAAGTGTATGCCGCTGTTAATTTGGATACCGGTGGTGTGATGGCCGTCAAAGAAATTGTTTTTCACGATAGTCAATCGCTTAAACTCATTCCGTCTATTAAGGAAGAGATGACTGTCCTAGAGATGTTGAACCACCCGAACGTTGTTCAATATTTCGGAGTTGAAGTGCATCGTGACAAGGTCTACATCTTTATGGAATTTTGTGAAGGTGGTTCTCTCTCTGGACTTCTTGCTCATGGCAGAATTGAGGATGAAATGGTTATTCAAGTATACACATTGCAGATGCTTGAAGGTTTGGCTTATCTCCACCAATCAGATGTTGTTCACCGAGACATCAAGCCAGAAAATATCTTACTTGATCACAACGGTGTTATCAAGTTCGTCGACTTTGGTGCTGCTAAGGTTATTGCCGCATCTGGAAAAACTAGAAATCCAGCCACAAGCTCGTCCTCTTCCTCTAGAAGAGGCGGTAATCCTGAAAATTTGAACTCAATGACAGGAACTCCGATGTACATGTCGCCTGAAGTGATTACAGGCCAGTCATCACCACGTAACGGAGTCACAGACATTTGGTCTCTCGGCTGCTGTGTCCTCGAAATGGCTACCGGAAGAAGACCTTGGGCCAACCTAGACAATGAATGGGCAATTATGTACCATATTGCCGCAGGACATAAACCACAGTTGCCCTCTGCAGAGCAACTCAGTGAGGGCGGACGGAAGTTCATTTCAAGATGTTTGGAGCATGATCCTCGTAAAAGGCCTGGTGCTGCCGAACTCCTCAATGACCCATGGATCGTTCAAATCAGGCAAGCTGCTTTCGGTTCGGGTGAGCCAGGCACCACACCCAGCTCTGAGGCCAGTGCTTCTTTATAGGCTACAAATAATTTATGACTATAGGTTACAAGTAATTTATGACGACATTTTCGCATTATATACATGAGTATTTACCACTATATCAATTTTGGAGGAGATTAATATTTAAGAAGCTATTTGCACATATTTGCACTTGGACATTTCCGTATTTTACTTCAGATTCAACACTGGTTTTTGTCTCCTGGACCCCAACTGTCCCCTTTAGTAGTAACTAGTGAATAAAATAAAAGAAAGATTTTAAACCATTAGAGGTGTTTGTCAAATAAGGCTTTCACATCTGCAACATAGTCTCCCTTGATGTTGACTTCTCCTGTATTAGTGTTCACCTTAATGTTTCTTGGAAGAATATTTCCGTTGTTAAGAAGCTTAGTCAACTGAGAGGCAAACAACTGGACATTTCCGTCAACACGCTTGATTTCAGTAGTAATTTTTGTGTTTTGGACCTTCTTGTAGACGGGCCAGTGGCCGAATTTGGTTTTGTTAATAGCATATAGTTTTTGGCTCTCGAAGGTGTTGTTGAGGAGCTGGTTGGCAGACACAGAAGACAAAGATGCCGGGGAGTAGATGGGCATCTCTGCCTTTGGCATCGAGATGGCGAGACCTTTTAGAAGTCTTGTGGTTTGTTTCATATTGGTTGTGGAAGAAGAGTAGTGAAAAATTCAAGGACTGTGTAGTAGCTTGAGCAGAAGTGTGGGTGAGGACTAGCACTATTAGCAAAGAAATACAAATAAGGAAAATTTTGACCCTCTATGGTCTTCATTTTTCATTTTTTAATCTTTTTATTCAGTTGTTTTTTGTTTTCAGTGCGTTTCCTCTGATCGTCCAGCTTAGACTTCAGCTGAAATCACATCACTACTTCTGTCAGATACAGCATAAATAAAATTTATTAGGATTATCATATCTTTCAATATTACGAAAAAGCGCATCTATAGATCATTTTAACCTTTAATCCATACATTAGTGAAGAATACTATATAGATACTAACCTAGAAATTTAATCTCCCTCCGAATTTTAATATAAATACATACTCATTATCATGCCAAAATAACTTTGCCTTTCCGAGCAGGTTCGTGAGAACGGCAGTGCTTTGTATAGTCTTTACGTTTCTCAAACTCCTCTTGACACACCGGACAAGTGTATGTACGATGCGTCCTCATGTGTTTCGCCAAATTTGAACTCTCACGAAAGTAGCGCCCGCATCCGGGCCACAGACACTTGAGTGGTTTGACGCCAAGATGCACTCGGGTGTGAATGCCTAGGGATGAACTTGTCGCAAACAGCTTGTCGCACATCGTACATTTATAAGGTTTTTCGCCCGAATGAGTGCGCATATGTTGTTTAAGCATGGCTGCAACAGCAAACAGACTGCCACAAACTTCACATTTCCATGGTTTGTGGCCAGTATGGATGTGGATGTGGCGGTAGAGTTTCTGCCTCTGGATGAAAGATTTCCCGTTGTGACGCTCACAGCCGTCCCAGCAGCAGTGATAAACGGAGCGGCCCAGTCCAATATGATCATTTTGTAAATGAGCCTGGAGTTCGCCTTCGTCAGCATGGGTTTTGTTGCAGATGATAGGCTCTCCATTCTCATCTTTACCCACATGCCATTTACATGTGAAGTTGGCATCTGTAATTTGAGGACTGGATTTAACCTTTGGACTAATTTTGAGCTTTGTGATACTAAAAGAGTATGGGTTTTCCTTAGGCGCACATGGAGCACTCTGAGGAGACTCTGAAATGGCATCCATAGAGCGAGGCGTAAGAATTGGAGATAGATACTGATTGTTATAAGACTTTTGATTCATTTCATCACATTTCTTTATTTCATGTGCGGGAGTGGGTAGAGTATTGTTAACATCGATTTTATGTGATCTCAAGTGCTCTAAAAACACATTGAGGTCAGTGTCCATGAAATTACAGTGATCCCACTCACACTCAAACTCCGGTTGCTGCTTGTTGTACTCATTTATTCGACCGTCCTGTTTCAAATGCGTGTCTACAACATGATTCACGAGAGAAGAGTTATCGATCAAATGAGAACAATGGTCCCATTGACAACTGAAGCTATTATGGGGCAGTGCGTAAGGAAGCATGTGTGGCGAATTAGTATCCAAAATGCGACCAAAATTGTTAAATTGCGCGAAAAAATCATAATCAAATTGCTTCGATTTCACGCCATCAAATTTTGACTCAGTGTCAACCATCTCGCTTGAAGATGATTGAACATTCAACGGGATCTTAGCGTGAAAACAAGATTGATGAACTGTATGATAATCCGGATTTTCAACAACGGCCATATGTTCAGGCTCTTCTTGGTGGCAATGGTGAGGAAAATGGAGATGTAAGTTTGAAGAGTCCAACGGTTCAGACTTGACGCTACCGTCAAAGCTTTGTTGAGACGGTAGTTCGGAACTGACCGTTTGTTGTGTAGTAAACTGTTCAATGTTTTGCTGAACGTTGTTAATTAAACTTTCGAAAATATCGAGTTTGGGTTTCTGAGATTTACAAAGACTGCTTCCACATGCTTTATCCGATGAGTTTACGTCTTGTTGTTGACTAACCATATTGAGCAGGTCTGCGTTGGAAGCCATAGAAAGAACAGAATTTTGATGGCCATGTTCGAAATTACTGTGATCACCATGAAAGCAGTTATTATCTAGAGTTTGGCCCGAAGCATCGCAGATCTTATCACCCTCGTCTGGGTCATCGCATTGAAGGAAATAACAGTCATCTAGATCTTCACAGAAGATATCTCCACATAAATCAAGCTCATTTTGAAACTTTTTACATGCATCTGGTGATTGTTGTAAGGTCAACTCGCTATTCTCAGCTTGGTTTGACACTTCGTGTACATGATCGTGATTATGGATATGACCATGGATATGAACATGATTTTTGTGGTGGTGAACATGTCCATGAACATAACCATGAGTGATTACTGGACTATTAGGCTTCATTATAGTGATTAGATCTCCAACGTCGTCATTATGTAGCATCTTAAGTAGAAAAAATGGAGTACTTGTGTGACGATCCACCCTGGTGGTTACGGAGATGGAGACTAGAGGAAACTAGATCAAAATTGGAGATATTCGATTTGTTTTTTTTTTCAGATCATTCACAAAAACGCTTGTTATAGATTCTTATCTAATTGTGTTTGTTTTCTTCACTAATGGCGGTTATCGTTTGTGTTTTGTTGTACAACCAGCTTATCAGGACCCCACAATGCAGGTAGAAGAATTTTTTTTGCAGCCAATTCAATGATGGAGACGGCTATAGATGCCTTAGGCCTGCGCTATGTTTTTTGAATGGTTTTGTTAATAAAATAAATAAATAAAAAATAAAAACAGTTTTTTGTATGTGTGGGATAAATTTCTTTGGACTGTGGTTGCATGGTTAGTTAGTTCTAGTTGTCTAGAGATTATGAACAAGATGTGAGCTTCAAACATAACTACGGCTTCCTTAAAAAAAGTTATTCAGACCATTAAGGTGGCTGTAAATTTTTCTAATGTTATTTTATGTAAGATCCTAAGAAGCAGCTTTTCCTTGGACATTTCAAGTTTTTATGGTTTTCTGCTCAAGAGGACAAAAACTAAAGAAGAGGTATTGAGATGAAATTGCATTAAATATTCCAACAAGAAGAAAAAGAGAAGAAACGGGAATAATACGAGCTTTATCATTGAAATGTTACTAGTATTGCTATCAGTTGAATGTACAAGGATCAAAGAAGCCAAGATGCTGACCCAATGAATGAGAGATCAAAAACTAAAGTTTAAAAATAAGCGTATCTTTTGTTTGTAGCATCAGTATTATTACTATATTCTTACATACTGTTCTGTGCTGGGTGATGCTCTGCAACATCTAGCCAAATTCCTATGACTTTAACTCTTGAATTTCATTTTCATCTGCAACCAAGCCCATGACAACCAAGTACATGTTCAAGTTGTTCAACATATTTTGCTTCTTGTACATGTTTTCTGGAACCGAACAGTCTAGAGCTTTGGCACGATTCATCACACCAAAGATCTCATCTCTGACTTCATCAACAATAATTCTTTGGTGACTCAATTTACCACCCAAAGACAACGTGGCCAAAAACTGCCACACGTAGTCATCCTCAGTATCGGCTTGATGAGGCGAGAATATAGCTGCGATACGGGATTCCAAAGCCGTAAACAATTCGTCGTAGCAGCTGGTCCATGAAGACAAATCCGTTGCAGAAATGTGTCCCTCGCCAGTCATCAACTCGGCTCTAGATAACAAGGAAGTAACGACGGATAATCCGATCTTGGTTGTGGAGACAAAGGAGAGGACATTGTGTTGAATTAAAATAAGAAGCAAACCAACAATCTCGGTGAACTTAAACTCCTGCACAGCGTTCATTAACACTTTGCAGAATGTTAGGGTGTAAACATCAACTAACTTGGTGATTGGTTCTGGAACCTTCTTGTCAGCATATGTGGTATAAGAGCCATCCTTAATAACCTTTAAATTCTCCATATTGGCCATGATTAAGGTGACAACAGTGAGAACCTGTTCTCTGGTTAAAAACTTGAACAACCGAGGCAAAATCTTCAAAGCCTTAGAATAATTGAGCGCTTGGATGAAGGGGTTGACAAAAGACTCGTCATCACCTGAAGACAGCTTCTGGTCCAAAACATGAAGAGATTCCCACAATTTCAGAGTGTCCACATCGTTGGTCAAACGAGACTCTGACTCGACTGTCATTAAGTTACTAATGATCTCTTCCAAAATGCTCATGATGTCCTTTTTAGTATACTTCTTGATAGGTTTCGTTGGTGCGGCTATTGATGGAGATCTGCCCTTCTTGGCAGGAGCCTCTTCCAAATTCTCATTATCCTTGGCCTTTTGGGCGGCTTTACTTAAGATTACCAATTGTTGACGGGGCTTCTTACCGGAACCAACAGAAACTTTACCCAAAACGCCCTCACGGACATGTTGAGGCAATTTTTGTCTCTCCTTGGCAACAGTGACAGCTTTTTGAACTTGTTGCTGCATTCTGTGCAAGGCAACATCCGCACGCTTGAAACGGCCACCTAATCTATGACCACTTTGGTCCAAATAAGCCTGAGCGATCGAGTTAGGTTGAGAAACAGGAACAACAGATCCATCAGGTGCAGATTTAGGGTGGATCACGCGGTAGACCTGAGCGTAGAAGTCTTCGTTGTAAGGATCATCAGTGACAATTTGGGAAAGTTGAAACCGCGTAACAAAGTCCTTGTCCTTAGGATTCATGACACCACAGTAGCGCATGATACGTGAAACCTTCTCTTGACGACGTGCTAAGCGTTGTTGCTCCTCAGGCAGTAAGTCTTCTTGAGGATGGTGATGGCGGCTATATCCCGAGTAAGCAGAGTCGGGGGTCTTCAATTGCTCTTGGCCCGATTGAACTTGTTGGTTTTGTTGCTGGGCAGCTCCTAAAACGGGGAACTGGGACATGTCAGCAGGAGATTGAGTGGCAGCCTTTTGAGCCAATGAAGTCTGAGAAATGACATCCGAGACTCGAGGTTGGCCATGAGCACCATCAGATTGGCTAGCAGCAACAGAGGCAATATTTTGTTGCTGTGGTTGTTGTTGAGGTTGCGGCTGTTGTTGGAATTGAGGTTGCGGCTGTTGAGGTTGTTGTTGTTGGTCTTGTGGACTTCCTTGTTGCGCACCTGGACGAGAATCACGAATAACTTGTGCATTCTGAACAGGAGCACCACCCTGCATAAACATTTGTGGAGCCTGGTTAGGATGCATTGGAGGCATTCCAGGAACCTGTTGCCCCATAGGATGAGGAGGCATAAACTGACCAGGGAATGGCATTCCATACTGGGGTGGAGGCATCATGTATCCCTGTGGCATCATGTAACCATTGTAATGAGGTGGCATACCTGGATAAAATTGCTGTTGCATGGGAGGGGCTTGAGGCATGGCCCTTTGCTGCGAATGATCAATGGCAGTCAATTGAGCCTCAATCTCTTCCAAACTCAAAACTTTACGTGATCTAGAGGTGTTTTGAGCAGGTACAGGGACCAGTCCTTGAGGTTGACCTTGACCTTGGGCACCAGCTTGCGCCTTTGGTTCAGGCGTGCTGTCTCCCCATAAGTCTTTCATAAAGTCGTCGTCATTTGCAGCTGCGGCTTTAGCAAACGAGAGCTCAGGTCTGATAGACGATGGGGCGGCGGCAGGGACAGCTCCGGCAAAATCGAAGTTCTTGCCGACGTTGGAAATGCCGAAAGTCTCGTCATTCATAGCATCGTCGTTTTCATCACCGATTTCTCCTAAACCTTCATACGTTTCTTGGAAGTCGTACGACTCCTGAGGACCAGCGTGCAGCTGCTGATGCTGCTGCGGAGGTCCGGTTGGATCGAAGCCAAAGAAAGACATGGAATGGAGACCTTGATTCTTGTGTTACAATGACAATTTTCAGGCGATTTCTCATTATGGGGAATTGGGCGAAAGTTGAGGACGGCACGCCGCAGTGATAATGAAAACATATGTTAGCATTATGGCCAGCAATTGCGACAAGAAAAAATTATAAGATGTAATTTTTTTTCAAAATGGTTTTGGAAATTTGAGTTGAAAATTTTTTTTTTAAAGAGCGTCTTGGAGGTTCTTTGCCATTTGTGCTTTAGTATCTCTATGGTCTAGTCATAATGGCTTACCGAGCCTCAAAAGGAAGGTTTTCTTTTAAAACGAATAGACACATGATATATTTTTTTGAAAATTTAGGATTTCAATTAAAATGAACCAAATTATCTATAAACTGACTTTCAGCACTTTGTCTGTTAATCTGCCTCATTCACCAGTTCTCGAATACATTGAAGCCATCTATAAATACTTAAGCTTGCGTTCAATACAAAGACGATATAATTTCTTCAACACTACTATCAGCTCAATAAAACAAAACCAATACAATTCTATTTTCATTTATCTATATATACACACATGTTCTATAAAGTGGGGCTTGGCGCTAACTTCTTATATAAATGTTTGGAGAGTGCTATTCAATTTAAGGTGCATTTCTTCCCATTCACCCTCCTCTTCACTTAAAACAGTTATTGCTCCACCAGCACCTATCCTCCATACATTCCGGTCTCTTGTGTTCTCCTTGTCATTCTTATAGTGAACCATAGAGCGGATGATCACGGACCAGTCCGCGTCGTCAGTGATGGACCAGTATCCAGCAACACCACTATAAATTCCTCTTCTTCCACTAGCATTCATTGTGGATTGCATCGATTCTATCTTCTGTAAGAGCTCCACAGATCTCTTCTTAGGAGCACCAGTCATAGATCCTGGCGGCAATGACAGTTGCAAAATATCAATTCCTTTGTAACCAGACTCAGGCAAATGACCTTGAATAACTGTTACCATCTGATAGACAGTTTTGTACTCCTCTATTTTCATGAGAGCCTCAACTTCGACAGAATCTGTGAAGGTTTGGAGATCATGGCGGATCAAGTCGACAATCATAAGATTCTCTCCCATTTCCTTCGGAGTTCGTAAGATTTTAGTGGCGTCTTCAAGTGTTATTGACTCTGTGTTTTTGACAGTTCCCTTGATTGGACGTAACTCTGCCATTTTTCTCTCTTTGACTTTATCACTATCCCTCCAAGACAAAAATCTTTCGGGCGAGGAAGAGAGAAGAACACAGTCATCAAATTCCATGTAACACAGGTATGGTGACGGATTTTTTCGAAGCGCCAAGATTTTATAAATGGTCCATGGGTCTACAGATGCCGGGATTATAATTTTCAGCAGTGTGGTGAGACAAAGCTCATAGGAATCACCAGAATGAAGATATTCTTGGCAAAGTTCAAATTGTTTACGATAAACATCTCTATCCGGAAATTGATACTCAATGTCATTCTCTTTGCCATCGCAGTATTCTTTGACCTTGGAGTGAATGGAGTTTATGTCTATCCGAAAATCTTCCTGGGCATGCTCGAATGCAGTGACTATTTCGTCGCACACGGTTTTCTCATCCTCGGAATCTCTAATCGATACTAGGAACCAAGTCAGAGTGGTGCGGTCATACAAGATAAACCGCTCAATAAATACAAGTTTACAATCTGGAGTAAAATCGTCGCAAATAGGCTCCATACCCTCGAGTACGAGGTGTTTCCCCTCTTCGTATGAAAGCAAGCCCATGTAACCACCGAAGAAGGGAAAAGGCTTTGAGTAGACGACTCCTGTCTGTTTTGAGATGTCATTACGTGATATGTACAAGGACTCCATCCTTCCAGCAATAAACTTCATGAGACTTTCAATTGGTTTGACTTCAACATCTGCACCTCTGTATTTCAGCAAGCGCACGTTTCTAATATCATCAATGGAGTGTGTAATGACTTCACTCTCGTTATCTATAGGGAGACCAATGATGGACCAGTCACCAGGATCGGCGGCGGAATTAAGAAACACAAATCCAGTGCCTGTAGACGATAAATAATCACAAACATCAATTGGCGTCGTGTCGGGGTATCTAAATGAAAATTGTTTCACATAAACCTTTGGTACCTTTTGGGACTTGAACGATCCCGAAGGTAAAAGACAATCGTCGTGAACGGCACGAGTGCGAGCAATTGTTTCGTCCTGTAAGCGGCGGGTTTCTTGATCTTTCAGCAAATTCGGGCGCTCGGCAGCATTGTATGCACAAGCAATTTGATTGAACTGCTGGATCAAAAGATCTCCGCGTTCAGAGCAGATAGATTCAGGATGGTACTGAACACCATACAAAGGCAACGTCTTGTGGCGACCAGCCATCAATATAATTCCACCATCTTCCTCTTTACAGACGGCCAATGGAAGAATGTTCTCATTTAGGGTGTTATGGCGGACATGTAGCGAGTGGTACCGCACACTTGGGAAAGCAGGTGTGCCCGATGGGAAGAAATCAGAAGGTTCAGCGATGACTTCATAGATTTGCCCATGCTTTATATTATCAAGTCTTTCGACCTTATTGCCAAACTCCAAGCACAAACTTTGGAATCCCAAACATACACCCAAAATTGGAACGGTTTCCTTTGGATGAGATGCAAAGTGTTGATAGAGCCAACGGATGATGCCCACATCTGCACGTTCAGCAGGGTGGCCAGGACCAGGGCCAATAACTATGTAATCAAAATAACGAATCCAGTTATCGAAAGTGCGTTCATACTCTTCGGGAGCAAACGTATCGTTAAAGATGGTGATAACTTGATGTTTAGTGTTATCCTCTATAAGTCGGCGAAGGTTGTGCGAGAAGGAGTCGTAAGAGTCAATGAGAAGAATCATGATGATGCCAATTGAGTCTTAGTTCATTAATCTATAGATTATATATGTAAATGCAGATTTCCCACTAATAGATCCGGTTCCTTACAGGTGAGAGGCTTAAGATGCTAATGAGGGTCGCTTTATGTTAATGCGGCTGGACTGCATATGGTAACAGTCTTCAAGACATGAAAGTGGCATATACGAGATCCAGTACTTAACAAAGATCCTCATTTTCCAAATCTGTCAATCCTAGAGCATCGAGGCGTGACTGGAGACGCAGAATCGTCTTTTCCTGTTCCTCACATAGAACAAATAATTTTTCAAAGTCTTCGTCTGTGGCGGTATTGGATGCAGGAATGGTTGCAAATTGTGTCTTCTCCAGCAAGTTACGGGAGACTTCTTTTAATTTAGCTTTAAGACACGAGATTTCCTTATCTTTCTCGGAAATTTCTGAGTCCCCATCTATGTTTATCTCCATTTCAGGACTTGGCGCTTCAAGAGGCTCCGTTGTTTTCTGGGCTATATTTCTGCTCTGATTCTTGAGACTTTCAAGTTCGGCAGTCAATTGAAGAGCCCGCTGCTCTGATTCTTGTAATTTTTGTTCTGTTTCCGAAAGAGACTCTTCATTTCTGCGTCTGCTTTCAGTCTGAGCTTGTCTTTCAACCACAGCCTCTGCTCTAAGCTTTTCCAAGCTCTCATCAAGGGTTTTCACTCTCTGGGCTTCTTCCTGAAGAGATCTCACTTCAGACAAGAGTTTCTTCTCCGATTCCTTTAACTGCAAAATTTCTGCTTCCTTTTCTAACACAATTTCAACGGAGGTCTCCACTTGTCGGTCCACTGTTTCCACAGACGCAATCTCGTTGAGTTCTTTTTGGAGGGATTCAAGTCTTTCATCCTTCTCAGAAATTTTGTTTTCCAAATCGCCAATTTGGGAAAGTAGAGACTCGATTTCATCAGACTTCGAGCTTAAGCGTTGGTCTAATTCTTCACGCAACAACAGCGATTCAGTAACAGCGACCAGAAGCTTATTCTGTGCTTCATCAAGTTTGGCTCGAAGCTGCTCCGAGGCAGAGGTCTCACTTTCCTGCTTCTTGTCCTCACTCAGCGTTGAGGTCTTCAATTTGTTCTGAAGTGCAGCAATTTCTGATCCTAAGGCCAGAATTTCTTCACTAGACTTTTGAGCGGCTAATTCAAGAGTTTCTTCACACTTTTCAAGCGCCTCTTGTTTTTCTTTGAGCTCCGCGTCTAGCTTTTCTGTCGACATCTGAAGCTCTTTGACCTCTGCCACGCTTGATTGCAATTCTGCGGAAATCAAATTAAAACTGGTATTAGAACATGAATCAGCTAGTTTAGCTTCGAGCTCGGCCACTAAATCTGACTTCGAAGAAAGCTGAAGCTTTAATTTCCCTATTTCTTCTTCATGTTGCGATACTTTCAAATTTGTTCCATCAAGTATGGCATGCTCTGCGTCTTCTAATTTCATTCTTAATCCCAGACACTCCTTCTGCAAAGCAGTAATCTCTTCTTTGAATTGCCGGGCTTGGTTTTGAGCGTCTTCCTCAAGCATCTTGAGATCCGAGTCGTGTGTCTTCTGGGTTCTGGCAATCGACTCTTCGAGCTTCGAAACTTGTTCAGTGTGAGTCAGGGTAGCGCTCACTGATCTTTCGGAGTTAATTTTGCGCTCATCCTCGAGTTGCTGTAGGGAAGATTTCACGAGGAATTCCATGGAAGAGATTTGGTCTTTTAAGGCCAAGATTTCAACTCGCTGTCTCTCTGAAATCTCTGCAGCTTGCACCTTGTCGACTTGAAGAGCAGACAAACGTTTCTTGTCATTTTCCGACTTTATACTGTCTTCATTTCTTGCCTCTATTTCATTCTGTAATACTTGGACCTTTTCGCTGCTCAAACGTAGCTTTTCGGAAGTTTCGTTATACAACTTTTCAAATTCGCCTCTCTCTTTTGTCAAAGCCCTATTCTTTTGTGCAGCCTCACCTAACTGAGCAATCGTTGAAGCTAAGCGTTCCTTTATCTCAATGACAATAGCATCTTTTGCGGCCAAATCTGCTCCTTTATCAGCAATTGCTTGAAGCAAAGCTTCCTTTGCTTTCAAGTCGCTCTCAAGTTTGTTGCTCAGCTTCTCTAATAAAGTAAACTCAGAGCTGATTGCATCTCTGTCATTAACGACGTCAGTCAAAGATTTTTTGAGGTCCTGAACTTCATCTTGGAGTTGTCCAATTTTTACGAGATACTCTCTTTTCATTTGGTTATACTTGATATCAACCTCCTCTTTATTTTTCTCAACGTTGGACATCAGTAGTTCAAGATCAAAATAGGCACCTTCAAGTTCATCGTAAGCTTCTTCCTTTGCGGTGATTTCTTCCTTGTGTATATGTTTCAAGGTCTCGATCTCATCCAGCAATTTTGTCTTGACACTCTCGAGCTCCTCAACACGACCCTGCAAAGACGCACGTGTGCTATTAAAAGAAGAAAGTGATTCTGTGGCGCTTACAGAAAGAGCCTCTATATTTCCTTCCAATCGTGCTATACGGCTGTACGCGCGGCGTAACTCTTCACTTTTATCAGTCGTCGAGAACGATGGCTCATGGATAGGCTCTGCTTCTTGTGCAGCCAAACATTCTTTGAGCTTTCCTTCCTTCTCTTGAAGAGCCCGATGCTGACTATTAAGTTGAATTTTTGCTATCCTAAGTAGACCTGATACATCAACTAAAAGAGACTTTTCCTCTGCCTCCAAGTCTAAATTTGCTTCTTCAACTGAAGGCTCAGCTTCAAGATTTCCAGAACATGAAACAGATCCTGATTCTCCGATATCCATTGTGAAGTCTTCATCTGCAATAGCAGCCGAGTCAGTATGCTCTGAAACTGGTTTCGTATTGGACACAGCCTCAGGAAGCGAATCAAGTTTAGGATCCTTTAAGTTCGGCGCAGAGTCGACATTAGAGTTTTGAAGAGTGACAACTGACACTCTTTCCATTGCGTTTTCTGCCGCAACAAATGACAACTCGCACAAAGCTCTGATCTCGTCGAGCTCTCTGGTTACAACTTGTCGCAAGTTTCTCAAATCTTCACTGGGATCCGTTCTCTTCTGCTCATTAGCTTTATCTAAAAGTTGCAAGTAGTTAGCTAAGTCTTCGTAAGTGCTTGCAAGTTCTGTCTCCAACTCCTCAATCAGCTCTTGGTACCTACTATTTGTCAGGCGCAAATCCAGAACAACCGAGGCAGCAGCTCGGAGCTTTTCAAGCAAGTTGTCATTTTCTTCCTCTTGCTCCATGAGTTGGCTCTGTAATTCGCGAAGTTTGGAAGGGCTGGCAGACTTTTCATCGGAAGGAGCTTGAATTCCGCCATTTTCCTCCAAGAAGTGTATCTTTGCACGCAATTCCTCGTTGATTTTTGAGAGTTGCAGATTCTGATTTTTGAGTTCTTGCAAAGACTTTTCATGATCAGCCTTGATTCTTGCAACTTCCTTTTCAAAATTGGCAATTTTTGTCTCGGCGTCCGCCTTTTGCTTACTTAATTGGAATAATTCTCTACTCATTTTGTTAATTCCTGCCTCTGCCTTGTTTTTGGCTTCCTCAACTTCAGCAAGCGAACGCGTGGCTTTCTTTAAAGCTTCTTCGTCCTTGGCCAGAGATTTAAGAAGCTCGTGATACTTGACAGTATATTGTTCGGATGAAGCCGAGAATTTTGTCTTTTGTGCTTGCACTTCGGTCAATTCCTTGCTGAGTTTATCGAGTTTATCGGTTATTTCAGCCTCAGACACTTTCGTCTCATCGAGTTCCTTCTGGCACTTTTTAAGTAGCTCAGATGTGGCGTTGTGTTCACTTTCAGTTTCTTCAATCAACCTTCTGAGATCAGCTTCCTTCTTTGCCGCCTCCTCCTTCAAATCTTGTAGAGCTTTGACATTCTCGGCATTTTTACCCTCTAATTCTTCTAAAACTTCATGAGATAACTTCACACGAGGCTCGAATTCAGGGCCACGGAAGAGGGCACGCTTAATCACATAAAAGTTTTCCTTCACTAACTCTATGTACTCAGTCGTGAAATAAAGTTTAGGAAGTCCAGTAGAGTCTCTCTCGAAGCCCGTCTCAATGCTTCCATCGAAGTTTTTAAACACAGGATTCTCTTTGAACTGCTTAACATTGGAGGCGTAGTTGTCAGCGCCAAGAGATTTCGTCACAACTTCAAACAAACTGGCCCTAGGGATTGGTGCATGTGATGTGGTGAATTCATAAACGATCCCAATAAAAATGGTGGCCAATCCATGCACAATCTCAGACAGTTCTGAAGAGTTTTTCGAAAGGAATGCAAGAATTGACTTAATGATGGATGAGTCTGTCAAAAAATCGTTGACTGCTTCGAAATCCTCGTACAACCAAAATGATAGGAGCATAAGGCACCCAATGGCAATTCTAGGATCTGAGGTCTCCAAATTAGCAGTTAATTTTCCAGAAACAGCTTGAATGAGCGTTAAAACTTCTTCACCATTGTCCTCGTCGCCGTCCAGTATCTCGCGGGCCATTTTGCGAGCCTCGGGGCAATCTTCAATGATAATAACTAATATATTGGCTGCAAACCATGCACTATATGGATTAAGCTTGATATCGTTGTTAAAGTCCATTAAAGTGCTGAAAATATTGGCTAATGGAGTTGCATGAGTTCCAGCTTCTGGAATCTCCTCCAGAGGATTATCTCCGGGATGCTCAACCTCCTGTAGCGCCCTTTGAAGCTCTTGGTAGTACGTGGGGTTGGATCGTGCCTTTGTCTGATCTGATATGAAGGCGAGCTTGGCCTCAGAGTTGTTTCTGAAGAAGCATGACAAACAATGCATGGCTGCGAGACGGATTTCGAAGATGTGAACAGAGTTGGTTAGAATAGCCCAATTGACAAGCGCTACAGGCGCTGGAATTGCCGTATCGTACCGTTGTACTTGTGCGGGCAAGGAAGGGTCTATATAAGGAACGTCAAGCTGAGAGAATTTTAGCTGTAGGTCAGGATTGTCAGCCATTATATCTCCTACAACTTGTAGAGCCGTTCGTCTAATAGGATTTTCCATGATGGGAGAGAAGATAAGTCTCAAAACTGAATAGAAGATTCCCGCTGACTCGAGCTTCTCCTGATTTTGGCGAACGCGCTGGTTATCTGGATCCACAAACGACTTACATATTTCTAGTACGACAATCATATTTTGTAATCTCTGTTCGGTCCACACAATGGGTGGTAAAGGTATAGGTTCACCATTTTCATCCTTCAAACCTTCTTCATATCCTTCTTCAATTGGTTCAGCAATGAGATGTGCTAGCTTTGGCACACATTCTGTTTCCAAGAACAATTTTTGGTTCGAAGCGTTATACATCAACAAGTTGGTGAGAAGTGTCAAACAGTCTTGTACTAAGATGGAACCGCGAATACCACCCTCTTCTTCAATTATTTCAAAAACACGTTCAAAGGTATTTTCAAATGCCACAAGCTTTTGGATGTTGAAGTTATTATTCACAAGCGCCATTAAAAGAAGAATTGTCTCGTTTCTGATAGGATCATTCGGATCGGCCAAAAGCTCGACAATAGTAGAGATTGCGAGTGGTATATTAATAAGACTCTCCTTCGCCCGTACTGGCCTTGTTGCCACGAGAGCCTCTAGGAGTTGCAAGGAGTACAATCTGATTTGGAAACCCAGGTGCTCTTGTAAGACGGTGAGAAAAATCTTGATTTGGGACTCTGACAGGAGAATTTCGTCAGCAATCCACATAGAAAATTGATCAATTTCAATGTCGTCAACAAGAAGTGGAGAAGGATATTTTCCATTTTGAAGTCGGGACTGATTAGAGATCCACCCTAATGTTTGATCCTCTGAGTTGGCCTCTCCTCGTAGGAATAATATTAAAAGCGTTTCTAAAACAGCCTTTACTGCCTGCGAATCTCCCACATCCTTCTCCAATGCCACAAGAAGTGCACGCAACCCATGTTGAACCACAATCTCTCTGTGGTCCTTACTGAAGCTCTTAAGGCCCTTTACTGCTGATTTCCTATCAGCCAGAAGCGTGGCATGTTGTAGACGATTGGCATATGTTTGAATGACCTCATCCGAATTATTTAAAGGGTCTTTTTGTCGCAAAATGCCGTTGAAGTAGCCCATTGGTGAAATCTTGATTTTTCAGTTGACAAGGTGATAGCGTGTACACTATGAGAAGCACCGAAACGAGGATCTGGATAAACCATAATTATGTTGAATTCGATTCTTTCGGAGAGATTCCGATAATTTCTAAATGATTTTGATTCTTGAATTGTCAATTTTTTTCTTTTTTTTTTTGTATGGAGCTTTTGTTCGCTTAATCGTTTCATATAGAGATCTGAAACAAATTCCTGAACCTGAAACTTAAACCTTGATCCATATATTCAACGCGTCTATCACATACATATGCAGCAACCCTGGTCCTAAATCTTCAGAAATTTGAATAGTCTTTGCCAGTAATCGATAATTTTCGCTTTAGGTTTTCTATTGGCTGCTTTATTACGAACGAGTTGCTGCTCTGCTTACTACTCGAGTCTACCAATAGAGATGCTGTTTGCAACCACTTCCAATTTCTAATAAGCCCACTTATAATAATTCGACTTCAAACCCGTTGCATCTTCAGTGTTTCTGTTTTCTCCCCTTTTCTGTGACAATTTAGACTGACTGCCTGCTACGATGTCAGAAACCGTTGAAGAGCCAGAAACCGTTCTATTTCCAGATTTATCGATCTTCGAGGAGCTGGAGACCGAAGATATCGAGACAAAACCACAATTATCTGCATGGGCAAAATCTAAAATCGGCACATTTCAGTCGAGATTAGAGGCGATCAAAGTTAGGGATTCTCAACGATATCGTAAGTATCGAAACAGGAAAACGCTGACGCGTTTACTAGTTGCCTTGATAAACGACTCTTTTGGATTCAATGGCTGGTCTTCCAGCATAATAGATTGTTGCAGCGTGGCCGAGGAGTATGACGAACAGAATGCTACATACACCATTAAACAAAAAGCCAAGGTCCAGATAATGTTTCAGGACGGAACTGTTATTGATGCAGAGGGAACGGGTATTACCTCTGGATGTAGAGAAAAGTCTGTCGGTTATAGTTCAAGTAAAAAAATGGCAGTCTCCGATGGTTTACGAAATGCCATCATGCTGTTTGCAGACCTAGTTTCTACTTAACTCTAAAAGATCAATTTCAATGCGTAAGTAGATCATTCATTTAACATACTCATTATTGATTAATAAACTAGAAGTCAAGAATTTCGAACTTCTTAAAGTCCCTTATTGTAGGAACTGGTATCTCCTCTATAAAGTAAACATTTCCGTCATCATCGAGACGCTCTCTGTCTCTTTCACTCATGTTGTGAATTTCTACTATGTGTTCTTTCAAAAAGTCCACAAGAATGATCCAATTTTGTTGGAGCTGGTATGCTTGATGAGTTTTCAACCTTCTGACCAAACCTTGGATCAAGGCAACTGCATCTGACTCCGTCAGGTCCAAGCGCTCAATCAATCTGCCGACGGACTTGATTAAATATTCTTCTTCATATACAGTTCCCTTTCTACCCTTTGCTCGCTTCCGCTCCTCTCTCTTTCTGTTCTTGGAAGTTTTTCTTGATGCACCTGTCTTTGCGGTCCCCGCTGTCTTTCCAGTATATTTGGTAAAAAATGAAGGAGTGGTGGAAGTTTCCGAAGCAGCAACAGAGACGTTGTCTGGAGTGTCAAGGTCCCCGTCTGCAGTTCCGTAGAAGGAGAATGGGTCACTTTCCTTCTTCAGTCTTAATTCTCTCAAACGATTCAATTGCGACTTAGCTTGGCTTGTACAGTCAGCAAGCAATTCAGCGATGACACCGAAACCTTCGCCAAGCTGGACATCGACAACAGACTCTAGTAAATCTTTGTGACCTTGTTCTATGGCAAGGAGAATTGCGCTATCAAACTTGTAACCTTTACAGTAAAGTAAGACGGCTTCTTCAACGTTTTTGAGAATACGGAACGTGATCTCGGCAGCTTCAAAATACTTGTGATCATCCTGTAATGCTGAAGCCAACGCCTGCGCGGTCTCTTGCAAACGTTCAAGATTATCAATGCCATAAACAATTGAAATGGCTTCTCTCCAGTGTTTGCACATAACATAGCTCTCCAAAGAACTTTCGACATTTCCAAGGTTCTCGTAAACAAGAGCAGCCTCGAGATAGTTCTTTTGGTCAAACAAGTAGTTCGCATAAGAGGCGTACACCTCCTTCGTCTTGGCTTCATCGTACTTGCAGATAGCTAATGCATTTTTGTAGAGACTGTGCTCAATTACATAAGCGTAGAAGCGGTCGTTTGCTTCGGCACCCATCTCGGCAAGCCAATTGAGCGCCTTTGCATAATTCTTTAAGTAATCGTCAACCAAGAACTGTTTTTGTAAAGGTTCCTGAACATGGAGATTCTGCAAAAATGGCAAATACTCTTTTGGATCCTTTTGAGATTTCTGTGCAATGTTAAGTGCCATTTTTATGTCATACAACTCTAAAGCATGGTTGTAGAGCTTATTCACATCCAGCAAAAAACACAAATGCGTTATCATGGAGTCTTGTGTCGTGTTCTCTCCAAGAGAGCTAAGAAGAGTCAAAGCGCCCTTAAGATCTGGTGGTGCTTGGCATGCATGCGCAGTGACTCGAGTTTGCAAGAATTTCTCTTCGAATTCGGGTTTGCTTAACACATCGAGAATGATCTGACATACCTTGTTGACCTTGGAAGACACCGTGGCCACTTCTTTATTTATGATCATTTTTTTGCTGTTGGCACGCTGAGTTTCTTCCAAAGAGAGACCTTCTAATTTGCCTTGAACAGTTGAATCGACTGTGTTATCACTCAAAAAGGTGTTTCTATACTTCGTTTTTGTTACATCCTCGTGGTGTAAACAAGAAACGAACAAGTCTAAGTAATCTATACGGTCAATTTGACGCACAAATAACTCTGCGTTTTCCTCAAAAGCGGTAGGATCATAGTCGAATAAGATGTCAAGATCAATTCTGTGTGTACGACAAGCAATAAATGCTTTCAAATAGTCAAGGTTATGAATGAATTCTCTGACTGCAGAAAGAACCATGATTCTAGGACAGATAGTCTCTAAATTACCTCTTGGGGCTTGCAAAACAACAGAGTACTTAGATGGCATGCAAGACACAATGATTGAGCCCCTCTCGATCTGTCTGACTCTCTCATCGGAAGAACTGTCTGCTGTTTGTACGAAGGAGAGAGCGGACGAGAGATTTTCTGCGCTGAGATGAATAAAAAACAATTGTGCCTGAGCATTTGTGAATGCAAGTAACTTTTCAGTCACTTTAAAAGAGGTAACACCTGTAGCTAGTTGAACGTCTCCACAATACAACTTACCACTGCTGGAGAGGCCCAAAACCTTTGTATCAGGATAATCTCCATCGAAAACAATGGCTTCAACATCTACACAAATTGCTGGAAGCTGGGAAATAGTGCTTACGGTACCCTCTGAAGTTATCTCGACTACAGAGCAATCAATACACTCCACGACCGCCGTGCTGTAGTCAGCTCTGCTCTTCATCAAAAGAGCTCTTCTGTCCAACTCACAGATTGCGGTAGGCACTGAAAGATCTGCCACGTTAAACAAAACTACGGATGATGCAATCTGGGTGTCTATAAGAATGGCCACAACGTCAGATCCTATGAAAGTAACTTGTTTGACTAAATCACTATCATTTGCGAATTGAAATTTCAAAATTGGTTCAACGGTGGGTTCTTGGTAGCTTTTAAGATCTTCTAACGTAGCAATAGAAACGTGTACGTTTTGGTCACTAGTGAGTGCAACGAAGACTTCGTTGGATTGAGCTACTGCCACGTCCAATACAGAGCCCGGAAATTCAATATCCGCATATGACATAGGTGGGGGAATGTTTGCTACACTTAATGGAGTAATTTTAATTGCATCTCCGTCAATCACTGCAGTCATACCAACATCCAGGCCAGCCACAGAGGGACCAGAAGCTGTGCTGTGGCATAAATTGTACATAATCAAACCATCCAAAGTAGTGCCAACCATAAGGTGTAAAGGCTTTTCTGGGTGGAACTTAATGAATGTGACAGTATTACCAGGGCATTGAAGATCAACAAAAAGCTCTTGTTTTAAATACCAATGGTAGTTTTTAGTGGTCCAGAGAAGGATACGATTGTGTAATTGAAAAGCAAGAATCTCACTGTTCGAGGACCAGGCGATGCCTTTAATGCTTTCCTCGAAAGGGTTAAGGCGCGAGTTGAACTCTCCATGTCTCAATCCATTTCTCTCGAAAAACAGGAGCTGAAGAATTGGGTCTCCATCTTCATCAACAGTGCGTTGCGTGGTAGCAAGCAAAGCACCAGATGGACGCCAAGAGACATTATGTTCCAACCCATCCACGGCTTCGGAGACTGAATCGAGAGCGCCCTCACGTGAAAAAACTCGAAGAACTCTTCGAAGCTCGCCCGAGCTAGGCGGTTCTTCTACTGTAGAAACAACGAAGAACTCTGAGTCACCACGCCAACTTATTTTTACACTTTGGTCGTCCATTTCCAGAAGTGTTCCCCTTTGAAGTTGAGCAACGGTTGGGTCTCTGAGGGGAGAGTCTTCAGATAGGTCCAAACCCGCATGTTTGATAGCCTGGCGCTCTCTCTCTAAAGCTTTGAAACCCTTTCCTTTGAACTGGGTTTCCTCTTTACCCCAACCAACGGAAACATGTTTGTTCTCGGTTTGTGCTAAGTCGTTTGGGTCGAGATGCTTCTCTGCAATTGGTTCGAAGGACTTCGATAATATGAGTAAATTGTTGTCGTTTGTGACCAATGACAAGGTTTCTTCATCTACAGACCATTGTGCAGCTTTGATGCCACAATCTATCAGACCTACAATTTCGGTCGTTGTGGTTTCGTAGTTGGGGTTTGATGGGTCGTACTTAGCAAGGATAATGTCACCATTGGCGAAGACAAAGGATAACTCAGCCATATCACTCGAATGCATGAATGCGCGTAATTGCATTGCTGATGAAGGGAACGACGCCAAAACAATTGCCAGGCCATCTTTTAGGAGCTGTTGGATCTCAATAGTGCTATCTTCATCGCTCCCTAATGCCACTATTACGGTGTCAAACACTGGATCAAAGATAGCATCAATGAGAGGCAAGTCGGGGCATGTAAGCGACTGTGGCACGATATGACCACGATTAAGAAGCTTTAAATTTCTCATGGTCTAAGAAAAGAGTAGCTTCGATCCAAGATATCTCATCTCCTGCACTGTGAAATATGGAGTAGTATCTGAAGACCGACGAGAGTGATTAAACCATGTCAATTGAGTGTCAATTAGAAATAATCGATTGATTTATTGTAAACTTTTTTGGTTTTTTTGCTGAAACGTTCTCATCCAGAGCTGTTCATGTTGAGGATATGTACCGATCTGAGTGGCTTTTGAAGTAATGGATTAGATCCAATATCTAGTCGTCGTAATAAATGTTCTATGTTTTTTCTAATTGATTCTAATTATTTCTTATATTTTGATTAATTTTCAAGAGTCCCTTGCAGATTTTGGTCCCGTTGAGTTGGTTAATACACAAATTTGCAGCCAATTATTACCTTTGACTTCAATTCTCAAGCATGAAATTGAATACATTTTTAACATAACCAAAAAAAATCGCCTTTTTCGATCCTTTTTTTTTATCCTTCGTTTTTTCACTTCATTTATTCTGTCTTTGACTCTCAATAAATTGCGGCTTTTATCATTCACTTATCAGATTGTTCAGCCAATAAAGATCTCACAAAACCATTGCAAATTCCACCCAACTGAAAAAAATTTGCCTTCCAAGAAATAGAAAATCTTTTTTTCATATTAAAAGATTTAAATTTTAATTAAATATTCACCCGTTTATAGAAAAATTTCCATACCCATATCTCGACTTCGCTAATAATTGATCCGGTACACTGTCCCCGAACACTCCTCCACTAATATCTTCAAGCCCACTACACCCGTCTTCCATAAACTCGTCACTATCATGTCTGAGAAGTACGAGGGAGTTTTCCGTATGTAATTCGTCACTTTCCAAAGTTGTTGCTCTGGTTTTTATGGCCATTTTCGCAGTGGAACTTCCCATAATGCATCGATCATCTACTAACAATCAGGCTCCGTGGAAATGTCCTTGGTACAGCTCTACGTTCCAGCTGAAGCGTCTCGTGACGTTATTCATCAGATTGGAGAGCTCAATTTGGTTCAATTCCGTGACTTAAACACTAAAGTGAGTGAGTTCCAGCGTGCTTTCGTGCTGGACTTGCGTAAGCTCGACAACATCGAACGTCAGTACACTTACTTGAAGCAGGAGCTTGACAAGCATGAAATTGAGGCTGCTGTCTATCCATATGAAGATTTGGCAGCTTCTAGTCAGGCTGAAATCGACGAACATGTTGAAAATGCTGCTCTATTAGAATCAAGAGTTCAAGAGTTATCCGACTCTGCAGACAATTTGTTCGCCAAGCAAAAGGAGTTGAAGCAGTACAAATACACTGTTCAAGCTGTTGACAACTTTTTCCATGCCAACGGCAGTAAGCCGGACCGTAGTGAGAGTGTTGATGGCGATGCAACTGCAGCTGGTCAATTGGAGAATGGAGGAGTACCTGAATTTCAAGCTCGCTTCATCAGTGGAGTTATTGACCGTAGCAAAGTTGGAACGTTGCAGCAAATTTTGTGGCGTATTTTGAGAGGTAACTTGTACTATCACACCGAAGAATTGCCTCAGCCAGTCTACGACCCTAAATCAAACACTTATGTTGACAAAAACTCGTTCATCATCTTCTCCCATGGTTCTATGATCTACGACAGAATCCGGAAGATAGCTGAATCTCTTGACGCTGACTTGTACTCTGTAGACTCTTCTTCTGACTTGAGAAAAGAACAACTTGAATCGCTTGATGTCCGCCTTGCCGATTTGGGAACCGTTCTTTCCCAAACAGAGAACGCATTGTCCAGTGAGTTGGTTGCTATCTCAAGAGATTTGAGTCGCTGGTGGAATGTTATTGCCAAGGAGAAGGCTGTTTATCAGATCATGAACCTTTGTGATTACGACAACTCCAGAAAGACACTTATTGCCGAAGGCTGGGTGCCAACAGACGAGATTGAGTTTTTAAGTGACTCTGTTAAGTCATTAAACACTTCCGTGCCCACCATTGTCAATGTTTTGGAAACTACCAAAACTCCTCCAACTTTCCATAGAACTAATAAGTTCACCGCTGGTTTCCAATCCATCTGTGACACTTATGGTATTGCATCCTATAGAGAAGTTAATCCTGGTCTCCCAACTATTGTCACTTTCCCATTTATGTTCGCTATTATGTTTGGTGATTTGGGACATGGTATCATTTTGTTTATGGCTGCCGCTGTCATGGTGTACTACGAAAAGCCAATTTTAGCTATGAAGCGTGACGAAATTTTTGACATGGCTTTTTCCGGAAGATACATATTGTTGTTGATGGGATTTTTTTCCATGTACACTGGTTTATTGTACAACGATGTCTTTTCTAAATCCATGGATTTCTTCCCCTCTGGATGGAAGTGGCCACACGAATTCAAGGTTGGTGAGACTATTCACGCCACGCAGGTGGGTGTTTATGCCTTTGGTTTGGATTCTGCATGGCATGGTGCAGAGAACGCCTTATTGTTCTCTAACTCCTACAAAATGAAGTTGTCCGTGTTGATGGGATATACACACATGACGTATTCTTTCTTCTTTTCTCTCGTTAACGCTCTTCATTTCAATAACTTTGTTGACATCATCGGAAATTTCATTCCCGGCTTGTTGTTCATGCAAGGTATCTTCGGCTACTTGTCGCTCTGTATCGTTTACAAATGGACCGTCAACTGGTTTGAGGTGCAAAAGCAACCACCTGGATTGTTGAACATGTTGATTAATATGTTTTTGTCTCCAGGAAATGTGTTAGAGCCCTTGTATGAAGGCCAGGCAACAGTTCAAATGGTTCTTTTGGGTATTGCTTTAGTCTGTGTTCCTTGGTTAATCGTCGTAAAGCCATTCTTTGTGAAACTCCAAATGAACAAAGAAGCAAAGGAGCATCTGTACCAAGCTTTACTTGACGATGAACCTTTGGATTCTCTTGACCATCAAGAAGGAGCCGCTGACCATGAGGAAGATGAAGATCACGATGATCACAACTTCGGAGATGTTGTTATTCATCAAATCATTCACACTATTGAGTTCTGCTTGAACTGTGTTTCGCACACCGCCTCATACTTGCGTTTGTGGGCTTTATCCTTGGCTCACGCACAATTGTCCACTGTTTTGTGGACTATGACCATCAACAACTCTTTCGGTATCACTGGTGTTGTTGGTGTCATTATGACTGTGTTCCTCTTTGCCATGTGGTTGGTTTTGACCGTCGTCATTCTTGTTGTTATGGAAGGTACTTCCGCCATGTTGCACTCCTTGAGATTGCACTGGGTTGAATCCATGTCCAAGTTCTTTGAAGGTGAAGGTACTCAATATGAGCCATTCGGATTCACTAACTTGTTGGCTGGAGTTTTTTAAATGACTATTAGACACTGATATAATACTACAAAGTATAAGACAATTCATTCGGTAAATGACCCCCAGAGTATCCTCATCTGATATTTTTTCAAAAATTTAAGGAAAACAAATACTAGATTGATCTAATTTCAATGATTGGTTGTTAAGCTTTTCGAATACGAAACTACTCACGTTTATTACTGTATCTAATATGGACCTAAAAAAAAAAATGGATCAATTGTTTTCAAAAATGAATTATTTAAATGTTATATCCAAAACATTAACATTTTATAGATGTGTTCCTATCGGCACCTTGCCATCTCATCCCCATCTCATCTCATCTCAGCACAGGCATTCAATACACCCCAAACCCAACTTAACAAGCAATGTCAGTTCCTTTAATGGCAGTTATTGCCGAATTAAAGCTGACGCCTGTTAGTTTAATCCCAGTACTTCAGACGCTTCACGCAGAAAGCGCCGACATTTCGACCATCTCCAAGGTCGATTTGAAGCATCTCACAAACCGAAGTATTGGCCTTCTCAAGAAGCACGATCCTCATTCAGTCTGGTGCGGAGTCAACATTATCAACGTTTTAATTGATAATTCTGTCGTTTTGACTTCCGAGGGCTCGGTCATCTTCCTGAGTCTTTTAAAAGTATGGTCTCTGTCTGAGGGTAAGATTGAAGCCATCTCCAGATCCATAGTTGAATGCTTAAACAAACTCTGTAAGAACATTCGCGGGAAACCAACTCTTACGCGAGAGGTCCTCACACCAAACTTGGGTCCATTAATCACCGCATACTTCGACAGAATAGAGGAGTTGCCTTCTTTCATCGTTCCTTCTCTCCAGACATTGATTCTAGAGCATCCAACAACTTCGCGTCCTTTCGGAAACAAAATCAAAGCAAAGCTTCTTGAGTTTATTGGTCGTGATCAATTCATAACTTATCCTGAGCAATTGCGATTCGCTATCTGTTCATTATTGGCTACATTAACTGTAATTGAAAAGGACGGACCTGAAAAGTTCTGGGCGCAGGACGTCAATCGTATTTTAAGCAATATTTCCCGTACATTGAGCGTATATTCGAGCTTTCTCTCTGTATCTGAAGACGATGACACCACACGTGTGCTAAAAGAGATTTCGGAACTTGACTCAAATGAAATCTTTCCTCCACTTCATATTGACGTGAATGAACCAACAAGCATTCTCTCTATCTCAACTCGAGTTGCCCTTCTTTTCGACATTTTGAAAGGATACTTGTTTCTGCGCACTTCTTTTGCTGTGGCGGTTCCTCTTGGAAAGATTATCAGCATTCTTGATTTGTCGTTCTCCATCAACCCTAAGTTTGTACCATTTAAGAGAGAATTAAGAGACGCAACAGCAAAGGAATACGTTCAAATTTCTCTTACAAAGACACACCAATTTGCGTTAGAAGTTTTGAGCGCTTTGCCAACTCATTTCTCCACATCTCTTATTCCTCACTTGGCTAATGTTTTCGCAAGCTTGGAACTGCTCATATTTCTTCAAAAGAACAGAATTGACGCAGAAAAAGTTTTAGAACATGAGGAGTTCTCGTGTGATATCATCGCTACCACGTCTCGTTACCTTTCCTTGGTTGCGTACTTAAAGGATTTCTCGCAGATTAACCGTATAGTAGACTTAGCATTATTTCTTGTACAGACAAGGTCTACTCCAGCATCGAAAACGGAAGTCAAGGCCAATTCATCTTCTCACTCAAAGTCTGCTAGAAAGAACGCGAAGAAGAATGGTCCAGTCGTCCTTGCGGATCTTCTTTCCCATGAGCACCTCTTCAAAAAAAGCGTGCCATATACCACCAGAAGCATTGTATTGCAGTTCTTCTCCATCGTCATTCGTAAGGCTCCTGTGGCTCCTACACAATATAACAAGCTTATTAAGTTTATTGTCTTGGAGGCAGTGAGCTTAAAGGGCAAGTCCAAATATGCAACTATTCCAAACGATATCAAGGATGTGCTTGTGTCTGCTCTGTTACACCCTGGCGCCAACTCTGCCTCTATTTACTCTCTTGCGTCTTCACTTGTGTCGTCTCCTTTATTATCGTTCGTGCAAAACCCTCGATTCCCTCCCCTTCCTGTTACGGTGAAAAATGTGGCGCAAGATATGGATGAGGAGGAGTCTGAGGATGAAATTAGTGAGCCCATTTCAAAAAGACAAAAATTGGTGAGTTCCGTGACGAATTTTGACGATGCCAAGCCTGCGATACCCGTGGACGAGGTTGCACAAGCGCCAGAACACATGATCTTCAAGGAGACAAAGGTAGAAGAAGTAGTTTCAGAACAAAGAGCTGAAACTGTAATTGAGGAAAAGATTCAAATAGTTGAAGCAAAGAAAGATAAAGACGAGCCTATACAGCTTCCAGAAGCTCCAGTGGTTGAAGAAGACGACGAATCAGATGGCGGCTCTGAGATTGAAATTCCAGACTTAGACATGGATAGCGATTCTGAGGCTGAAGCATAAATACATAATTAATACAAATAAGAAAATCCAAGTAAAAATTAACCAAAAACACAAAAAAATCTGATTCCATCGAGGATCGAACTCGAGACCTCTCGCGTGTGAAGCGAATGTCGTAACCAACTAGACCATGGAACCAAATTATACGTTTTATGGTGCCTTAATTAATATAAGGACTGTTTTGAAGTGGCATCTATTATTTCATTAATTAGAAGTTTATCTTGATCTCGTTCTCTCACAACCAAAGTGATCCCTTCAAAAGAAATACATAGACCATGAAAGTTTCGTGCTATACATGACCCTTTGAAATTGTATGATTATGATTCCAAAACGAAACAAAATCTTTTGCACAAAATTTGTTAAAATTAAATTAAAAATGATATCAAACAATCAAGTTTAACTTGTAACAATTGGTTTCGTGGTCTAGTTGGTTATGGCATCTGCTTAACACGCAGAACGTCCCCAGTTCGATCCTGGGCGAAATCAATTATTTTTGGAACTTTTTGTCCCTCATAACAAACTACTTTTTACACTTTTGAATGTCTCTACATGACAAATGATTCAAGAGAACTCGTCTACTTCAACTATCATGAATTTGTAGCTCCAGGCACCCCCGTTTTTCTATTCCAAGAGTCTCAAAAGGAAGAACCTACCTCCGTCAACTTAGTTGTAAACCATTTCCCTAATCCATATGTCCCGGAAAACAGTCCACTCTATCATCGAACGAGAATCGTAAGGATTCCTAGAGCTTATGATATTGGTCCCAGTCTGGAGTTGATTCCTCTGTTCTCCTTATATGCTCCAGGTAAAGAACCAGCCGCTTTAGAGGAGTCTGAAGATTCATCTTATGGATGTATAGACGGCTATATATATGGCACATCTTCGATGACTCAATTGGTGCCTCAATGGTTGAGTGAATCTGAATTACATAACATTGTGGCTGATTTGAACAGTAAGATCTCGGTCATGTTTCCTCCTAGTTCCTGGAAGTCGGCATTGATCAATGCTCTAGACTTTCTTTCAGGGTCACTTTTAACAACCATTATGCCTAATGTATTTGGAAATTTAGACCTTGAAAAAGACATTGAAAACTATGTTGAAAGCATTAACCAAAAGTTACGCTTACGCCATTCTGACCTTAGACTCATTTCTCCTAGAGAGAATGCCATGTTATCACTAGACTTTCAAATTCCAGTTGGCAGAAGCTTCGTACAGCCAGATCCTTCTCCTGCTCCTCTTGCTCGAGACCGTCTTATGGCTAGATATTGAAATCACCACATTTAGAACAGGATTGGTGTCAACTTCATTTCCGTATGTTCACACGAAAGGAGCAAAAGCTTGATTACTTTTTTTTCTTACTACTTCGAAGGGATTAAGCTCAATGATTGTTATATTCAATAACATTTATTTAAGCTCTCCATCATAATTCCCGTAGGAAATAACAAAGAGTTATACAAAAGGGTGAACACTAATCCTTTCATTGATTAAACTAGTTAAATTTCTAATTCTTCTGCAAAAATGAAAATAACAAAAAAATAGCTAAATAAGTTTAACGACCCTGGTTTTGTCGATTCTTTTCCCGATATGTTGCAATTCGCAGCCAATCCATCTCATCTCATCTCATCGCGTCAACTAGTACATGATAAGATATCTCCCGAAAAACATGAACGGTATTTTCGCAGTAGATAAGCCTAGTGGTGTATCATCTTCGCAAGTGGTGCTTACAATTCAATCCATTTTCGACAAATCAGATGTTTTTGCCAAAGATATAGCCGCAGCCAAGGCAAAGACCCATGAACAATTGACTAAGGGAACAAAATGGCTGGCCGACAAAATTGCCAATAGGGTGAGGAAAACTAAAGTTAAAATGGGTCATGGTGGTACTCTTGACCCACTTGCACTGGGTATTCTTATCATTGGTGTTGGAGAAGGTACAAAGAAGTTACAACACTACTTAGGAGAATGCTACAAAACTTACGAATCCAGAGCTCTCTTGGGCCAATCTACTACTACTGGAGACTCTGAGGGAGAGCTCGTCACATGTAATGAATTCTCGCATGTCACTCTCGATGATTTGAAGAAAGCTGCTTTCAAGTTTGTTGGCAAATCTAAACAGACTCCTCCAGTGTTCTCAGCATTAAAGGTCAATGGTAAACCCTTGTATGAGTACGCAAGAGAGGGTATTCCAGTTCCAAAACCAATTAAACCAAGAGATGTGGAGGTTACCCAATTCGATATTCATGACTTGAGTGAATCTAAGAAGTACCTCCCTCTTAAATCACTGAGTATGGTGAAAGAGGTTTTCAATAATCCTACACTCAATGACCACGAATTCTTTTATTCTGATGAATTTCTTGCGAACCCAGATTTTACAGCAGAGGAAAAGAACACAAAGATTGAGGCCAAATTACAAGACCCCTCATCCCCAATTCCTGATACCTTGCCATGCGTCCATCTTACTGCCACCGTTGGCTCCGGTACCTACATTCGTAGTTTAATTAGTGATTTAGGTAGAGCTGCAGGTACTTCTGCCCACATGGTGGAGTTGATTAGAAAGAAGCAATCTGATTGGGAGTTGGGTAAGAATGTCTTTTCGTTCTCCGACTTCACGGATCGCGACGAAAGAATTTGGGGTCCTGTTTTGAAATCTGTTTTCGAGAAGGGATCCAGCATTGATTTGGCTTCTGAATTCAAGAAGGTTGAGGATCTTGTTTTACCGCTTATTGAAAAATCTAAGGAGCACAAAAAAGAGTCCGAAAATGAAGAGAAAAAATCAGAAAGTGACGAATCCGATGATCACGATGCTAAAAGGCAAAAGACTGCTTAGATTTACCATTTACATATGAGACAATACCGCCGGAGTTCCCAAAACGAAACATAAATAAAGCATACACATATAATACTCATAATAAAATATTAGAGGTTTAAATACCATTTATGTTTCTATGTTCCCATTTTAATGATTTTTTGAGATGCTCATCGCCCTTCTTCCCCACATTTCAAATCCCAGCTCTTACTGGTATTCTGGTTTGATTGACATCCAGTCTAATTACCAAGCAAGATTTCATTTTCAATAGCCCAGTTTCTAGTATGATTTTATCTAGACTGCTAGCTACGTCCTCTCGAGCTGCGGCGGCGTTTTTTGCTCGAACAACTGTCTCTCCACCCCAAAAGCTCATCACTATTCCGAACAATATCAAACCTAAGTCCGTTTTAATTCTCGCAACTCCACAAAATCTTTCAAATCTGATTGAATCTGCAATTTCTTTACATCAAAATGAAAATTTACAGGTTGTTGTGGCTGGTGTTGAAAGAATAGTACCGAATGGTGCCTCCAATGGTGTTTCTGAATTGTGGATGGACGATTTGATGAGTATTGAAAATCCAGTGCTTCTATCTGACAAGGACAAGCCAGAACCTTTAAGAGTTAGCGATGGTGTTCACCCTGTTGGTGCAAAGGTCAATTGGAAGCTTTTAGACTCATCATTAAATTTAAACATCCAAGGCATTCAACTCGGAATCAACTTGGCCAACACTGCATTTTATACAAACTTACTTAGCACTTTATTCTTCTTTCAACCTAAAGGCTTGGGAGAAGTCTCGTCATTCTCGGGCCAAACCCTTTGTGGTTTGCTGGTAGTGTTGCCCGAGCTTTTGACCGATCTCAAGGAGGTGTCTGTGCATGATAATTGGACTCCTTTAGCATCTGATGGAAGCGAACAGTTAATAGTGACAAATTGCACGGGGAATCTTCTTAAGGGTCTAAACAAGTTGCCTGCTTCTCTGTTCTTGGAAAAGAATGACAAGCTTATGAGTATCGGAAGCAAGGACACGAAGGTGCATGTCAAGGTTTCCGGCAAGGACGGCTCCAAGAAAAGATACGAGGTCATTGCGGGTGGAGGTGGTTGGGGTGCCAAGGCTGATTTATTGGCACTTTCTCCCGAAGCACAGCTTAACAAAGGTGATCGGGTTGAATTTTTTATGGTAAAGCCAGAAGATCAAGGCAAAGTAAAGACTGGGTTGGTGTCAAACCAATTCTTATTTGAGTGTGCCCCGGAGGCAAAGACTTACGAGGGAAGTCAACCTACGAATCAAACAGTCGAAAATCTTTTCGGATGCGGCAGTGAAAGTGGATTTGTTGCCGACGGCGTCAATCACAAGAGTCCAGGTGAATCTTTGTCATTGGCTTTTTAGTGGACTGTGGTGATGGTAGTTTTAAACTCTGGACGACGAAGTTGACACTCAATTGTATATAGAATGATGTGAGGTAAATTATTGATCAATGTCATGTCTCCAGATCACCTCCTGTAAATTTTTCTTTCTGGTTTTTATATATGAACGTAAGAACTATGTATAGTGTGGCTGCAAATGGCTGCAATCATTAGGTTCATTTTCATCTAAAGCCCAATATATCGATAGTGTATCGATACTGCAAGATATCCCATAGTTACAATATCTTCCGTTCTAAATAATATCTTATTGAGCACTTGGTTTTTTCAAACTCTATTGTTTTTTGTGGTCACTATTCTTTTGCTATTACATGACGATTCCTTGTTGTATCCCAGATCACCACATTACTCGAACAACATGCCTCTCAAGTATATAAGAGGAGACCTATTCTCCGCCTCTTCTACAGACAAAACATTAACAGTCTTAGCTCATGCATGCAACCCTTTCGGACTGTGGGGAGCAGGTGTGGCCAGCCAATTCAAGAAACGGTACCCGAATGCTTATACCCTATACGCCAATCATTGTAGGAACAACAAAGACCTTTTGGGAACGTGTTATTTAGCCTCTGCTGGAGTGGGTCAGCCCTTAGTTGCGTGTCTATTTACAAGTGACTTCGCCAATGATCCCTCGGAGATCATCTCGTTCACGAAGGCTTCTCTTGGTGATTTAGCCAAGCAAGTGAACGTTCTAAAGGAAGTCAGCAGAGATAACGAGGGTAGGCCTATAATAAACATGCCGCAAATTAACAGTGGTATATTCAATGTTCCATGGGAAGATACAGAGAGAGTATTGAACGTGTGTGACTCTTTATCATTCCATGTGTACGTCTTAGACTAGATCTGAACCACATTACAAAAGAAGGCCAGTTTAATGGAAATTTGTGTATAATTAGTAGGTTTTTCAATTAAAGTGAAAAAGAAATATTCTCTGGCTCTTAAGTTTACGCAGAAAAGTATAATTTGGGTTCTCTAGCATCTTCATGTATTTGTAACAAGTCGTATAAACAGCCTGGCTCCGGACTCATTACGTCCAGCTATTCTAATTAAACACTCGACACGATCTCGCTGGCATTTCTCAAGACCTCAACCATCTTCAAACACTCTTGTCTCTTTTGGACAGTGTTTTCGTTCTCCTTAACTAAGTCAGACAAATCTGGGGCGCTGTACAATTTCTGCAACAACTCCTTTTGAATCTCATCTTTCGACCTCGTGATCAACTTCAACATGATGGCCTTAGGCACAAGATCAGAGACAGTTCTCTGCACGATGCTGTAGTAAGATGATATCAAAAGCTTGATGACCTCGGTTTCCATTTGCTCTCTTTCGCTCATCGTTCCAGAGGCACGCAAAACTGGTGGTGGGGCCTCCATTTGTTGCAATCTCTTCTTATTTTTCGAAGAGAAGAAACCTCCAAAGAACCCATTCGTCTCCTCCTTATTACTTGGAGGGGGGGCTGGTGTAGGCTGTTGCGATGGTGGCAATGGCTTGCCAGTTTTGGGGTCAACAGCAACTTGTGGTTTTGGGTGAAATTTCTCTTCGACCATCGCCATGGCTTGAGAACCTTTCAACAAGTCGGGGTGTGCGGTGTTAACATAAGTCTCCTCGGAGTTGATAATGTCGGTAACAAACTCGTTAGTTGGGCGTAATTCCTCCCTCAAGAACAGGAGGAAACATTGCGATAAACGCTCTTTCAAAGCTGGGTAACGCGAGTATTGTGGATGTGAAACAATTTGCGACAAGATACGAGCCAACTCGTCGAAGATCAAGTTGACACATCTCAAGGAAGGTTCTTCCAAACGATGGATTTGTTGCTTCACGAGAACCTCGAAGGCCTGTGTTCCCACAAACAAAGAGGGAGCAGAACCAGATGTGTTGTGCATGATGGTACGTATGTCTGCGTCTTTAATCTGGTCAAATGGATCGATTGCGCTTACTCCATTCTTGAAAATTTCGTGGAATACAAAAGAAATACGAGCACCACCACTCAATTCGTGGGAAGACAACTCCTTGGCTTCACCATTAAGTATTTCGTTGTAGTCCTTCGAGAAGTTTGTGATCATGTTCAAAGCAAGAGAAGTTGGGCTCTCCTCTAATTGTGGACCTAAAATGGCCAACTCCTGTTGGTACTTCTTCAAAGAGTTCTCAATTCTTTGCTTAATGTCAGGCAAAGTGCTCTTGATATGGTGCAACAAGATAGTGTTCAATTTCTTGGCCAAGTATGGGGTACCACAGAATTGAGGCTTAGCCTTGTAAGCGGGATGGTTCTCAAAGAATTGGGCCTCGTCATGCAAGGCATCTCTGATTGTCTTCTTGGACTCGATATCTCTTTGACCTCTATTGATCACTGGGATGTAACCAAATCTCAACGGAATAACTCTTCCGGCAAGAATATCAACAACGTCAGTACCCTCGTCCATCAAATCTACCTTGGTCAAGACACCAATAGTTCTGGAACCTTCTGGGTCAACTTCACGAGCCAACTTCAAACCATCTGAGTTGGCCAAATCAGAGTTGGATGGGTTAACCGACAAAATAATGGCATTAGGTTTTGAGATATACTTCAAAATCATATCACGAATCTGTTTCTCGATATCCTTAGGTTGGTCACCAACAGGCACTTTGGTTAAACCAGGCAAATCAACCAAGGTCAAGGTTAAGACATGGGGAGAGCAGATCTTAAGATTAATTGGCACAGGAGAGATACCCAAATTCTCTCCAGTCTTGGCATTCGTGTCACGGACAATTTCTTCACGAATCTCCTCGAAGTTGTAGAAACGCTTGCCTGGCAAGTGCAAGAACTCTCCCCACTCCTCTAAGTTGTTCTCAGAAGCTTCGCCCTTGTCATTGACTTTGTTCACTTGCAGCTGATCATTCTTGTTAATTCCAGGTCTTCTATTGACAAGCTGCAAGACAAGAGGTCTACGAGTAACAATACCGGTACCACGGGGCAAGAAGTCTCTTCCAACAATGTTTTCCAACACAGACGACTTACCACTCGATTGGGATCCGACGACGGTAATTTGGGGCAAGTCAACTGGTGATTGGGAACCGCCACCTAATGGCGCCAATGCGTCTTGCAATTTGTTGATGGTGGCAATCAAGTGTTCATCCATCTTGTTTGTTATGTAGTTAAGGGTGGTTGATAATGATAGTACACAATCAAGGGGAGGTGGCGGTAGTGTGCGTACCGACATGGCCGTTTTATTTGCAGCCATTCAGTGTGGAAAAGGATTGACAAAAAAAGGGAGAAGAAATTTTTATTTAATGAATCTTTTTTGGTTCGTTTTTTAATTTTGATATATTCTGCTGGTTTCTTTTGGTCCTTGAAATATGGATGGATGCTTCTTAATGGTTGTAAATTACAATGTGTCTAAGGATGAATTAAAAGATAAGTAATAGAATAGGCTCAATGAAAAGATATTGTTTTCGTTCAAATCATCGAACTCAATGCCTTGTATAGAATTTCATAGCCTTACAGCAAAGATGGAAGGCTTGGAATCCTATAAAATGAAACAGTATTACCTTCAAAAACTCAATGATATTGAATAATTTGATTAATGTGACATAATGATTCCCTTATCATATCCACCTATGCCTTATACTTCTCTATATAACTATTGCTGGCAGTATAACTGAAGCCTTTAAACATACGAGGGGTTCCCAAGATGGTGTCACTGGCCATTTGTCCAGGTCCCAAGTCGTAATTGCTTATTTTCATTGTCGTAAACTCTTCAGAGAAGTTTTCAGCAAGTGCAGGGTCTGTGATGACGGGGATAATTGGAGGTGTTGCCAGCTGGTCTATAAGCGCCTCCCAGTCTAACTTTCTAAAAAATCTATGCTCTTTGAATGTCTCCCAAGAAGAATCTACAGCAATTCTTTTAGCTGGATTCTTTTGAAGTAATTTGCCGAGAATATCTTTTGCATCTTGTGAAAAGTACATGGGATAATGTGGTTTAGACTTAATGATCTTGTCCTGGATTACTTTGTGACTCTTGCCGGTAAAAGGCGGTTTCCCCATCATCATGTCGTAAATGACACAACCCAACAGCCACCAATCTACAGGGTAGTCATAGGTTTCGCCCTTGAGAATCTCCGGCGCCATATACTCGGGTGTTCCAATGATAGATCGGCATTCAACCTCTGATTCTCCTTCCTCTATCGCTTTCGAAAGGCCAAAATCCGTAAGAACTAAGTGTCCAGATGTATCCAAGAGACAATTCTCGGGTTTGAGGTCTCGGTATACTATTCCAAGCAGGTGGAGATGCTTTAAACCAAGTGCCATTTCTGCCGAGTAAAAGGCCACATGCTCCTCCAAAAACACATTTCCAAGAGTGTTGTTGGCAGCAGTCAAATGATGGAACAATTCTCCGCCTGGAATATATTGTAACAAAAGGTAGAATTTGTCGTGGTCTTGAAAGGCGTAGAATAACTTTACGATGTTTTGATGATGAGAGATCTGACTCAAAATCTGCCTCTCAGCAATTGTTCGACGAACATGTGCATTTTTCCAGTTGTCCGAATCGTCTTCTGAACCTTTGTGCTCGTGTACATCAATTTGTGGCTTACGAATCTGTTTCTGTGCGTATAAGTTTCCATTCAACAGGTCTTTGACTAAATGAACTTTACCGTAAGCACCTTGACCTAAGACCCGAATTGGTTCGAAATCACAAAGCAGTCTTTTCACAGCATTAAGCGAGTCATGGCCAAAATCAGCAGGAATGCTAATACTTCCACTTCTGGGTGCAGACGATCTAATCGAGAGACGTCGATACATAGACGATGGACGTCTTGTTATGGGAATTCCAGACGATACATGGTCTGATATCGGATGATAAGCTACTGGATCTTCAGGGTCGATATCAATAGCGGCTACGCCAGCCACGAGGTGCTCTTCGTCGAATGTGAAAAGTGGCATTGAGTGCAGACTGAGTTTAAACTATGATACAAGGCAAATAAATAAATAATCGTGGACAGCGAATGAATACTACATCAAAACATGTATAAATTCGAAGGGTAATGTGAATGAGCTGGAAAGGATGTTTGAGTAGTCAGGTCAATGAGCTCTACATATTATGGAGTTAATTAGCGGGATGCGATGGTTGAAGATGGATCTACGTTCAACTTGACAAAAAAATATCAACAGTTTTTCATTCTATGTCTATACTAAAAAAATCCAGTTTTAAATCATTTTTATTTCTTTCAAAAGATTCCATCATTGATCAGCCTTCTGAGATGCCTCATAAGCCTTATATCTATATGGTTGCAAAAGTCGTCAATAGTTCGAAATAGCCATAGTCACAAACAAATTTTGAAAAAGTTATTAATTTCAATTGACTTGAATTCAACTGACTCAAATTCAACTGACTCAAATTCAATATCTTCAAAATAATGGTTTATGAGCCCTGTGACTGCTTACGCTTTTGTGTCTCACTTGACAGCCGCACAGATAATACACAAGCAGTCGCTACTGAGACCCCGAAAAAAAAAAATGAATTAGAAACACATGAACTTTGTAAATTTTAATTTTTCAAATTCCCACTTTCAATAATATACGAATACTTGTCCATAATATATCTTCAAGCATTCACAAAAGCAACGGTTGTGGGGAAATGCAGGAACAGGTCAAAGATAACAGAACGATATATGCCCTCATTTGCACGCTATTCATGCTGAAATTTGCCCAAAAAAAATTCTCAAGAATCAAAACACAATCCTTTGGCAAAATTCATATTCTCCTTTTTTGTAATCCCTTCGGTCTTCTGTTTCCCGCCCCTTTTAATGTGTGACTCCTTTATAAGCCGCAAGACGAGAAGAGGCACTGCCTGCAGGAACATGCACTCTGACTCTTCAATTTTTCATCAGTAGGCTAATCCAAGACATTGAACTCTTTTTTCCTTTCAGAAGCTCCTTTCGGGTGCAAATTTTATTTAGATAACTTCCCCATCCTCTGGAAAAGCTACAAGACCTGGACTTTCACTCAGAAAGACTTGATCTTGCCTCCCCTTTAGACCCACCTTCCCTCGAAGTCTCTAGTGGTTTATGCCAAAGAAACCTTCACGAGCGAACTCACATATCCCCAGTAAACTACTCCACCCTGGCTAACATCCGCCTGGTTTTGATCTAGCATAACTGTGTTTCCTCCCCTAACTCAAAGCGCTATTAACTGCGCCTCATACCTCTTCACTATCGGTTGTTGACCCTCCCCCTTCCGCCTTTAGTGACAGACAATTCTTTTCTAATTTCAAAGCAAAATTCTTCTGCTTTCAAGTTAAGTTTGCATTTATTGTATTATTGACTTCCATCACTGTCCAGAACCGCTGTCTTGTTTCTTCTATACGGTTTCTGTGTTACTATTCTAAGATAAGTAAGCTTCAACCCACTCCACCAATCTCCATTAAAAAGCAATGGTCGCACCAGCCTACTCTGAAGACACTTATGTCGACCACGTTTTGTCTGCCAATTTGGACTCCTCTTTCGCTTTTGAGGGTCCAGAGAAACTACTTGAGGTTTGGTTTTGGCCCTCGCCTCGTGAAATCCCTCTGTCCTTCGTAAGAGAGGGTTTGAGAGCTATTCCTTTAGAAAAATGGAAAAAAATCTTGGACTTGGTTAACTGCAAGATTTTATCCATGAAATCTTCACCCGCTGTGGATGCCTACTTGTTATCTGAGTCCTCGCTTTTTGTGTTCCCACACAAGATGATTTTGAAGACCTGTGGAACCACCACAACTTTGGCTTGTCTTGAGGAATTGTTCGAAGTTGCCCGTTTGTACATTGGCGCTGGTTCTTTGTCTTTGTCTTCTCCCGTGGACTCCAAATCCGTCTACAAGATTTTCTACTCCAGAAGAAGCTTCATGTTTCCTCAGAAGCAAATCCATGTGCACACTGACTGGAAAAATGAGGTTAAGCTTCTCAACCAATTTTTCATTTCCGGAAAGCTGTATGTTCTCGGTGACTCGTCTTCTGATGACCATTGGTACTTATACGTTGGTGGCACTGGAAACTCTTCTGAGGATATCAAGTGCGGTGACGATGAGACCTTTGAGATCTTGATGACCAACTTGTCACCTCAAAAAACTAAGGATTTTGTTGCTAAGCGTGTTCCTGGCGCCGAGAGTTTTGTTGAAAGTGACTCAGAAGATCATGACTTGGGGCACGACTATGGTACTGAGATCATGCGAAAGACTGGATTGGATGCTGTTTTAAACAGTGCTTTCGCCAGACCCTTCCCGGATTTCCCTAGTAGTGAGGGCGATTCTATGCCCTCGCCTCAATTGAGCGACAATATGGAGCTCTCTGACGAGGAAGACAGCGTCAAGTCATCTCACGTAGACTTCATTCATGACGGTTTTGCTTTCACCCCTTGTGGTTTCTCTTCTAATTCCATCAGTGATGGTAAGGAGGGATTTTACTATACTCTTCATGTTACTCCAGAAAGTGGATGGTCTTATGCATCTTTTGAGACCAATTTCCCCTTCTCCAGAAACTCGAGTGTCAATGTTGTGGACGTCATGTTGAAAGTTTTGAAGATTTTCCAACCAGGTCGTTTCTCGGTTACTTTTTTCAACGATGTCGAAAGGTCTCCAGCTGTCAACGATAGCCTTCTGCAATTGGTCAACTGTGACGCTGCTTTGGCCAAATTAGGATACTCTAAGAATGAGAGAATTGTATACAGCTTACAAAGTGGCTGCAACGTTTTATACTTACACTTCGATAAGAAGTGATTTTATTTTTGTGCTTACTACGGTACGCTGCGTTTGAATCTTGGGGGATATCAGGGAACATTCATCCCAAAGCTTTCAAGTGAGGATAACTCCTGGAGTGGTATTTATCACCTTGTATGCTTAAGATGCCATGACCCTGGTACATTATTTACACGCACTTACCACTACATAGTATCGAAAGTTTATAAATAAACTACATATATAATAAAACTCAATAACATCTGTAGTTGATTATTAGTTTAAATAATTCAAAATTCATTTCATTAGCGGGCTTTACCATACCCTAAAATCAACTATGATGGGTTTCCGTGAGCCCGATGAGTCCCGGAGAAGAAACTTGTTCAGCCGTGCAACAACGAGAACAAAAACAGTGTAATCGGTCTTGTGACATTAAATTGCAGAAGCCCTTCTCATTGTCAGGAAATGTCATGACTAGACATGGCAACCAGATCCAATCTCCGTCCAAGCTGCTATAAGAATCAAGAAACAAATAAATGTCAACGTTAAAGAAATAAATCAAAAAAACTACTAGGGAACAATTTGTAATAGAAAGTTAAAATTAACCGGATAAATAACAAAGTATATATATATATGCAAACCCTCAGTTAACTTAGAACTTCTTACCGAACAAGATAACTTGCAATTGGTCGTACATGGAGATGACACCGGCACCGGCAACACCTCTCAAGATGTTAGCACCGCAACCCTTGAACAAGGAAGCAACACCCTCAGCAGCGACAACCTTCTTGAAACAGTCGAAAGCACCGTTGTACTTGACGGCTTGACCAGAGGTCATCATCATTCTTCTTCTGACAGTGTCCAATGGGTAAGAAGCGGTGGAAGCACCGGTGGTGACAGCCCAACCCAAAAGGAAAGAAGCCAAGAAAGAACCCTCCAATGGACCAACCAAGACAACAGGCTTCAAGGAGTCGTACAAACCGAAGTACAAACCTCTGTAGACAACAATACCAACAACGGAAGGACCGAAACCTCTGTACAAACCAGCAATACCGTCAGAAGCCAAAGTCTTCTTGTAAACATCGAACAAACCGTTGAATTGTCTGTCACCACCACCAGCCTTGGTGGACTTGGCGTCGTTAGCCAATCTGGTTCTGGCGTAGTCCAAAGAGTAGACGAAAGCCAAAGAGGTGGCACCAGCCATACCACCGGAAGCCAAGTTACCGGCGAACCACTTCCAGTAGTTGTCGTCCTTCTTGAAACCGAACATCTTCTTGAACTTGTCCTTGAAAGCGAAGTTCAAGGCTTGGGTTGGGAAGTATCTGATAACGTTAGCAGTGTTACCTCTCCAGAAGGAAACAACACCCTCGTCAGCAGCAGTTCTCTTGAAACACTCGACGATACCGTCGTACTTTCTAGCCAAACGACCTTGCTTGATCATCTCGTCTTGGTTTTGAATCAACAACTTGACTCTCTCAATTGGAGCAGCAGCGGTCTTGGAGACGGCGGCAGAGACACCACCCATCAAGAAGTCGATGAGGAAAGAGTTATCACCAGCCATTTTTTGAATATATCTATGTGTAAGTTTATGTTACTGAGAAACTAGTCTGGAAAAAAAAAAAATTTGTAGCTGTAGGGGATACCTGTACCTTATATATGGTTGGAATTTTTTTTTTCGCGAGGGTTTTCTCCCGCAGCTCGTTGGCCTACGCGGCCTGCACGTGACCCGGCAAATTTCGGGGCGATTTGAATGATGTGATTGGTCAGATCAACTTTAGGTACTGTATATTAGATATCTGTATGCAGGCCCACCGCCCAAATAAGTGAACATACACTATTTCAACATTTCTTTTGCAAGGCTAAGTAGAGGCTCCGGCAGGATAAGAGGGATAGGCGATTAGGAGTATAGGTATGGCAAATTGGATGTTAAATTCAAAAAAAATTCAATGGATTGGAAATTCAAAATTGTAGTATTATGGGTATTTAATTTCTCGTCAATTGCCCAATTGGAAGCCGTTTTCGTTCTTTTTCTGCTCATTGAGACCGCCCTTCTACGTCACTTGTGTGCAGTAGCATTGAAGGTATTGAGATCGATGATTTGAATTTAAGATGGATATATTCGGTGGAAATTTATATTTTTTAGGATTCAATGGGTTATTTTTCCTAATTGGGTCGATTTGTATTTATTTTATTTAAAAGATTGTCTTTTCTTGGATTTTGACGTTGTTTTTCTCTGGTGTTTCTATGTCTTGTAGACTGGTTTATACCTTTAGTGAGCGCTAGTTATAGATGGATCAAAATACAAACAGACAAAATAATAGAAGACCTGAAATAATTGAAGTCGATTCCTTTATTTTTTTTGGGATAATATTGGCGCATTGCTACTTCATTCATTACTTAATTCTCTTTATGGTTTGCTTCAATTGTTATGGTTAAAGTCCTATTAGTACCTTCCACCCTTCGGCGCCCATTAGTGTTGTCACTATTCGCTTACGGGGAAGACGATAATCGTACGTTTTTCATTTGTTTGCTACCATTTCGGTCGTATAGATTCATGGGTCATGCAATTCTGTCGCCTGGCGCTCGTATGTGAGATATTGGCTGAATCGTATAACTATCAAGTTAAATCATGCATTTAGAATTTATTGGTATTTTAATAAAGATCGTAAGAAGTTATGTCTATCTCGAATCCAGCGGTATGTCCATGGATTTACGGAGGCCCTCCGCCGTAGTTATGTCGTTAATTTCCAAAGAGAAGCGTATGTTCGACTTCTGTCTATCCAACAGCTCAACATGCTTGAGATCTTTCATTTCGACTATTTCATCGACATTGACTGTGCTGGCACGATAGAGATTGTACGTATCGATGATCGAGTTGTTGTCGTGATAAATAGACTTTGTTTGTCCCTTCTGTAGCATGTTCAAGTCAAACTCGGAACCGGATGTGTCTGGAGTTTCAGCGGTCTCTTTTCCAATCAATTCACTTGCTTGGAAACGCAATGGGTCAGTCGGATCATAATTCTCCGGCAAAGCATCAAATTCTCCTTTCTGAACACACTCTCTAATAATGTCGCAGTCCTTGGGATAATACAATTTCTGAATAACATCATACATGAACAGGGGCAAGAGACAAACACAAACACCGACTATCCAGCAGGTCCAAAATCCACACAGAGAATAGATGACACGGCCCGCCTCGTAAAATTCCCCTGCCCACATACCAGAGGTCCAGATAATTGTCCACAAAAACACCACAAAAATGGAAAGCGACACAGATAAGAATGATACCCAGTCCCAGCGATATTGATGAATCCAAACGTACAAATTTGAAGCCAGGCACGAGATGGTAGCAACCAAAATACCGATACTGAACCGATGGTCTAAAGCCCATCCTGTTGGATCTTGGAATGAAATGTGAAACATGAAGTAAGGAAAGAGAAATGATACAAGCGATTGGAACACACCATCCGCCAAATATAGCCAAAATTTTTTCTCAGTGAACTCACTTCGCAATATTCCCGACCGATACAATTGCGGCGTCAACATGGAAACCTTGGCGCTAACATCTTGGTCAAAAACCCCTAACGTGATAACGGGAAGCGACGTGAATGCCAAGTGATAAAGCATGAGATATGTGACGTTAAACATGTACGTTCCATCAAAGCCACAAAAGAAACTGTACCAGAATTGAGAGCACGTGTAGTTTATGTTCTTGTAGAAGAAACATGGAATCATCTCGGAAAACCGTTTATAAGACCACCGCCCGTGTGTGAGAAGAAGACGAGTTAAGTACCGGAATTGGCCTAGCGCGTAGTCTGAGGACATAGCAGCTTGTCTTCCCTCTTCACCCGCAATACCAATTCCAATATCTGCGGTCTGGATCATCGCAACATCGTTAGATCCGTCTCCGATGGCAAGGGTCATCACATCAAGTGTTTCCTTGACCATTTTCACAACGGCAGCTTTTTGCGCTGGAGATACTCGACAACATAATACTGCTTTACACTGTTTACACAAAAGGAGGAACTTACGCTGAATTTCGGGTTCAGCTAGGGCCAATTTGAGTGCATCTCCGTCAATGACAACTCCAAATCGGTCACTTGGAGCTGAATGATCGCTGATGGCATACTTCAACTCATCATCCGAGCCTTGCATTTGAAAGTGATCTTGAAGGTATTTAGTAATAAGTTTGTCGATAATCACATGCGAAGAATCATTGCTGTCAATGCCATGAGACTTGCGGTCAGCATCCAGTAAATCAGTCTTGACGACCAAAAGCTCCATATCGTTGCCCAAGAGATTACACGAAAAGCCAATGTTGATGGCGGTTTCAACCTTATCTCCGGTCAAAACCCAGAGCTTGATACCCGCCTGTGCCAAAGTGGAGATAGATTCTGGAACGCCGTCTTGCAAGCGATCCTCGATGGCAGTTCCTCCCAAAAGAACAAGCTCTCTTTCAATGGAGTCCGCCACTTCCTCCATCTTCGCTTCACGGTCGGTCAAGGATGCTGCAGCCTCCGAATGGCGAGCATTGAAGTCTAAATACTGTGCCCAGGTTAAATCTCGGCGGGCAATACATAAAGTTCTTAAACCCTCGGTTGCAAATGCTTCAAGATGTTGTGATGTTTCCTGCAACATGATCTTGTCATTCTCGGTCGTCAGAAGTCTAGAATAAATTATAGAATCTGCACCTTTACAGTACAAAACAACTCTAGGTTCATCTGAATCCTTTTCACTTGGTAATTTAATGATGCAACTCATTCTCTTTCTAGTAGAGTTAAATTCTAACGTGTTGAGAACTTGATACTCTCTCTTTTGGCCCTGAACGACCACAGTATAACCACGCTTCGTCTTTTCACTGAAATTGAATCCTAAAGAACGAGCTGTACCCACAAGCGCAGCCTCGTCTGGGGACTGTGCCTTCAACAAAGTCTTTCCTGGGTTTTTTGGATCATCCTCGAGCAAAACAGAATGACAAAGTGAAAGCGCCAACATGAATTCTTCAGACGCTGCCTTCTGTTTTGTGCCCAGGCCTCCTGTCAAAGCATTGACATACTTCTTACATACAAACGTCAAGTCCTCATCGTACACATTGGAAGAGATGGCTCGCAAAGATGCAAGCATATCCACGCGGTCACGCGCGATCAATTCACGTTCTACTCTTCTTTCAGTTTCAACATCAATACCTTGTCTTCTACGGAGACCTGCCAACGCCTCAGTGTACGCACGTCCGTAAGAGACACCGTTCACGGTACATTTGCGGAACTCCATCAAGTTTTGCGTCAACGTTCCGGTTTTATCGCTGAAAATATATTCCACCTGGCCCAAGTCGTCTGAAATGCTCCAAGTTTTTGGATTACACAGTAAGTCTAGTTTTTCGTAATACAAAGCAATATCACAATGGATAAAGTAGGCCTGAATCAATTTGATGATCTCAATAGTGATATAAAGAGAAATAGGGACAAGGGACTGATACAAAATAACAGCCACGAAGAAATTCACCAACCCATTTTTGGCAGGAGTGCCTGCAATAGTGCCAAATTCGAAGTCTTCTCTGGAAGTATTTTTGTTTCGGTAAATAAGCCCACTGACAAGACCAGAGCAAAAACATAACACAAACAAAATAATAAAGTTTACGAGAACGTAGTAATTGAGTTCTCGCGAGAGTCGTGACTTTTTGGTGACAGTTTCTCCTGAGTTGAGCATAATCTTCGTCTCAGGCCCAGTGAACACTACAATACCGGTAATCCACTTGGTATTTCTCAAGTAGCATCCACGAAGAATCATATTGTTGATCGTGGCAGCCTCTCTTTCCGGAACTCCATCTTTGTCGTAAATTACAGCGCCCTGGTACAGATAAAGGTTGGGATGAGGACCCTCAGACTCGAGTTGGAAGTCAAGGCCCATGTAGTCATCAGCGCGTTTTAAAGCTGGCTGCGAGGTCAACTTAAGCGCTTGCTTCACTTTAAGATTCGTTTCACCATCTAGGTTTTTTGTCTCTACAAAGCAGCAGTTATCTTCGTCGCTGGAGGCTAAGATCATGATATCAGCAGGAACTTCCTCATTATTCTGCACGCGAACAATGTCGCCAACACGAACTTCTTTCCATGTTTTCTTCAGGAAGGCCATGGTTTTATTGGTCGAACAAGAAGCCCTAGACGTTACCCTTCGGTGTGACTTGTGAGTTGCAGAGGAGATCACTGAGTAACGTCTGACATCGGCAATACTATCAAAGCTTTTTCGCAGCCGCGCGTTTTCCTGTGACTCCGTTTCTTTCTGCAATTTGGCGGCCTCTTCCCGACTGGTAGTAATGCGACGCATGAAAGCTAAAAACTCAAACAAACGACGCAGGTTCCATTTCTTAAATTTTCTCCAAGTCGAAATAGACTCATCACACACGTTCTGATTTTTATACATGTAGCCCCTGCCACTGTCACGAACCTGCGAAAGAATATGTGTAGGCTGGTTATTTACTTCCATGTCTGTGGCTGTTCTCTGAGAGTCCTCAATAGAGTCTTTTAGAGCAGTGATACAAACGATGAATACAAGGGGAACGGCGGCAAGAACCGGTGACGGAACTCCAAATAAGGGAAACACACCTAGGATAATGAGAAACAAAAAGTAGGCATTGGCCACGTCTCGAGAAAATTGGCCCCAAACATTCTTCGGGAAAAAAGAAAGAGCCGTGTATTTAGCTGTCCGTATCTTGTTACGTGGGTATTCTATGGTTGGAAGTCCAGTTTCGGGGTCCAAGAAATTTGAAGGTAGACTTCTATTGAATGTAAGGATTCTTTTCTCGGACTTTCTGTCCTTTGGGTCTTTGGCAACCTCAGCGGTAGTTTTAGACGTGCTTTCAGCGTAATTGTCTATAATGTCTAAAGAATCATCAGCAGCGCTTTCCGAGTCGCTACCGTGGCCCCCAGTGAGTTTTTCCTGCGAATTATGTAAGGAGGATGTATGGTTCTTTTTCGAAGGCGAATCAAGATTGAAGAATTTTTTTAGGGTCCTGGATCTATTAATATTAGGTTTTTGGGGACGGCCACCTACGTGGCGCATCGTTCCCCACCTGAGACGTTTCATCTCAGTGACTTCATCTTCATTAGGGAACGTCTGTTGAGAGGGCGTTATAGGAGGACGAAAAGTAGCATTTTTGTCCGTGAACGGTGACAGAATATCTGAACTGACAGATTCTACATCCACGAATCGTAGCTTTTGTGGTTTTGGAGGTTCACGGAGCCTTAAATTTGGGGTCAGCGGCGCGCTAGGGATAGATGTAATCGACAGAGTTTCAGAAATTGGAGTTGTAACTTCGAGGTTCGGGTCGAACGGGTTCTTTGGATATTTAAAATTGTCCATGATTACGGTATAGCGTTGCCTTCAAACGAGGATCAACTAATTAATTGGGATCAATAAGGAACAATGTAAGCGAATGAGGAGGGAATCCTAGCCCCAGAAAACAGAAGGAGATCTTCTAAATCAAAATGTGCCAATTTGAAGGAATAAGGTAGCAAAGTCTTCTATCCAATAGCACTGTCTCGTATCTAGCAGTATATTGAACGCCTTTGGACAGAAACTCGTAAATAGGAGGGTGTAGGTACAATCTATAAAGGTGTGAGGCGGCACGAGAATGTAAACGCGTCCAAAGAGGAAAAGAAACCAACTCAAGTGAAATGAAAACGATATGAAAGCCTTTGAAGGCAGAATTTTGGTATAAAGCGACGTATGAAAGGAGCTTACTCACAGCAGATTTTTCTAAGTCAGCTCTCAAATTACGCACGGTCGCGTCCTGGGACTGCACACAAGACTGGTCTTGTTTAAATTGGCATGAAGTGGGATATAAGGAAAGAACAGTCTTTTTATTTATTTAAGCTTTTAAATCCTAGCGATAGCTCCAAAGAAGCCAAAGGTGTTTTTATTTTCAATTTTTATCTCCATTTTTGGCCGATAGATGATGCTTGTTTCCTTATCACGCTTACACGTTGAGTTCGCGAGACGCCAAACAAACGACTTGCATAGAAACGACATCCTTTCATCAAATAAATTTGGAATCTTTTTGTCACTTTCATTAAATTGATTTGCGGAAAAAATTCTCGGATCAATTCATTTAAGCGACCGCTGTCACTTTAAAGTTGAATTGACATATATAATGTGTAGGCACGTTGAATTGACAACGGACTGCATACAACTTGAAACGCATATGCCTGCACTTGTCAGGGCCCCTAATACCATTATTGATCTTTTTTGAGTTTTAAGTTTGAAAATTCGAAAAATGGCTTATTATCGAAAAAGGCCAAAAAGTTGAGATTTGGATTGGTTATTAGCAGGTAACAGGATGTAACAAAATTTCGTTTATGGAAGTTATTCTTATTGAGTCAGCGCAGCTTTTTGTAAAGAAATGAAATTTTTATAATTTGCCGCTGAGCCATAATTAGATTGAAACTCTCTTAGTAGAATTAGAATCTAGGATATTTGAAGAAGCGAGACACAAATAGATTTTTCGTCTGCTTGTTCCTTACGAACTCTTATTGTATCTTGTAATACCAGTATGCTTTCAACTTACCTCAGAATGAGGACTGACACTTCTGAACGAAGAGAAAATGATGATTCGCCAATTAATGAAGATCGGATGTTGAAGGAAGACTTAAAGGGTGGCCATATTTTAGTCTTCTAATAAATTTATAGTAAACGGGGTATTGCTGAATAGGTTTTAAGACTTGCATTTGTCACTTAACAAAGCAATCAAAAGTGCCTTATTTCTTTGAATTGATTTCTTGCTATACGATTCCCTTCAGAACTGCTTTTACGCTTATCAGACCCTGCATTTGTGACTATTGGAGCAACTCCAACCGTTGGTTCTCCTGAGTTGTATCTTATTCAAATCCCTTTACACGAATCATCAAGAAGCTCTTTTTCCAAATATTTTCACAAATGCTCATGTAACCTATCATAAATAACATTCGTTTATTCTTACTGTTACATATTGACGCCGTTATCATGTATACTGCACACAACTACTGCATTAAACTCGACAAGGTCTTGACTCAAACATGTTAGTACAAGTCATCAATGAGCACGCTGCCGAATTCATCTATAAAAGGTAATTCTCTTCAAGAGGCAAACCCGTTACCGTTCGCGGAAGCTCGTCTTTCCCGGAGAACCTTGTCGCAACAAAGGCAATTCACAGAGTCCAATCTCTCCAGACTCGAAGCAGAGTCGATCTCAAATGCCCTCCCCGAAGGATTTCCAAACAGAGATAAAAACATAACTTTACAAGTATTGCGACTAGAAGCACCAATTTTTACTTCTGTATTCGTTACGACTCTTTTGAATATCGCCAGTGGCTCGATATGGGGCGTTTTGGCTAGAAAGGGCTTGATCGCTCTAACATCATATCCTGGGCTGTATCTAGGGGGATTAGTTTGGGCCAATTTCGTCGCTTGTTATGTCATGGGAATGGCTATGGAGTCGGAAGTTATTTGGTATAAGCTATTAGCAGATGAGGAGCTGAAGGCTCTATTCTCAACCAAAAGTGCCATTCCCTTCTACGTCGGCATTACCACAGGCTTCTGCGGCTCATGTTCCAGTTTCTCCAGTCTTATATTGGAGATGTTCAACAAAGCAGCTAATTTACCTCCCTCCTATGCTCTGTATCCAAACGCTGCTTACGGAATACTTGGTGCGCTTGAGGTTCTTCTAACGCACTTGAGTTTATCTCTTGCTGGCTATAGAGCAGGCAAGCATGTAATTAGATATATCGAGCGCTCAAAATTCTCCATTCTGACTCGCACATATTATTTACTAGAGCTTTTGAGTTCCGCTTTCGGTGCTTCAGGATACATCGTCGTAATAGTACTTATTGCAACCAAGAGTGCAAGTGAGTGGCGTACATGGACACTATCATGTCTCTTTGCTCCATGGGGCTCCTTGCTAAGGTATACGCTTTCTCGTAAACTAAACTCGATAAAGAAAGATTTCCCTGTTGGAACATATGCTGCTAATTTCAGCGGATCTATTCTTTTGGCAATTTTTAACCTTCTTATTCGAGGAAAGAAAAGCAAAGGCTTATTTATTCCAATTGTTAATAACATACATGGATGTGACGTATTGGTTGGCCTTGACGATGGATTTTGTGGATGTTTGACTACTGTGTCAACGTTTATGGTAGAACTATGCACCTTGACGATGAGTCCCTCCTACATATACGGCTCATTCTCTATTATAACCAGTTTCGTTGGAATGCTTTTAATTCTTGGTCTGTACAACTGGATAATCGGACTTACAAACGCTGTATGTTGACCGTTTCATTACTCAACACAATTCTCTACAACACCATCTACAATAATAATACTCAATTTTTCCTTCTTGAATACACGTTTTCAATTTATATTTGCTTGGGACCAGCCAAAGATTTACGTAAGTTGGCTGAACTATTCAGCGTCAGTGCTAGGCAGAGCATACTTCTCGGTCCACTCCTTAGCGGTGGCGATAGCTTTTGCTTCGTCACCTTTCCATGCACCAGCAACATCATTAGCTAAAGGATCATCTGGGTTGGGTGCACCAAGTAATGCTTGAATACTCAACAAAATGGTTCTAATTTGCAAGGCTGGTGACCAATTATCCTTTAAAACGTCAAGACAGATTCTGCCCAATTTGTCAATGTTGGGATGGTAAATCTTGGTGAGAAAGCGAACTTTCGGCGCACACATAGGATAATCGTCTGGCAAATACAATTCTAATTCAAAGCGGCCCTTGGCGTATGGAGAGGAAGATGGGCCATCGATTGTCACTTGGAAATACCGCAAATTGTCCTCGGATGGAGTTGCGGTAATTCCTGGAACAGGGTCCAGAACCAACCTTTGGGTCTCCTTGATAATTCTTTTTGGTAAAGCAGCCATTGACGGTTCTTAAAGGTTGACTTACTATCGAAGAGAGTGGGTGGAAGGGTAGATAGTCGTGTGCCGGAAAGAAGGTGGAGGCATGTATGTGTGGGCATGTAACGACGACCTACCACTATTTTTTATTGAAATTTCTGTTTGAAATAAAACATTTAGAATTTGAATTACAAAGATTTGATCTTAATTTTTGGGTATTGTAGTTCTTGTTGGGGCGAACAGCGCTGTGGCTAAGATTTCAAGAGAGGTACAAACTGTCCATATTTTTGATTGACGATTGGTAATATTAAATAATCAAAAGTTTAAAGGCAGAGATTATTAGGAAGAAAGTCCAAGACTTTCAAGTTTGGATCAGTAAATCATGCGTTGACCAATGTACATTCAAAGAATAGTTCATGTAACTATGATAGAATAAATTGGAAAAAAAAAGTTAGTCCAAATACAGCTTAAAATTGGATTTTAGAAAATTCTATCACGTATTGTTCTTCAACTCTATTATCTAGTATTGTAAGTTACGTAAATGTACATTCGTAAAGAGTAGATAATGCCACATTCAGAAAGCTTTGAAGCATTGATAGATAATTGCTTGATTTGGAAATAAATCCTTTCCTGGAATGGCAACTAATGAAGCGTTGTCAAGGGACTTCTTCAACACCACATAATATATATCCTAAATAGGCAATGCCCTACAAGATACTGACCTAAAACGGTGAACAAGAGGAAAAAAAATGCTTTTTGAAGAAACTTATCCAAATCAAGATTATAATCTATCTACAGAGTTAAAGATGAAAATATATATTAGAGTAACTGGCTTCCCTGGGTATGAAAAGTTACGTTGAAATGTGGCAGAGACCAAAGAAGAAATGCTATCAGAATAGGAAAGACCCTTTATTTCCTTGAACCTATTTAGTCATACTGCATAGGTTTTTCTTCTATTCCGAAAAAGAACACTGGTCTCTATACTTAGCTGATTGTCACTAGAAGCAGCACAAAAGCACCAATCTATCTTCATAAGTTCTTCCAAAAGAAAAAAAAGAACAATATCAATGCTCAGCAGCCTCCAAAATTAATGGAAATATAACTTGAAATAACTTTTCAAAAATTTTTAAGGGCTTAATTCGTTATTGGAGTACTGTAGACTTGCCAAATATCGCGACTCAAATCAAGGTCCAAGAGATCTAACTACAACGAAAAAAAGCCATGTTCAAGTTACCAGAATCAGCTCCATTTTCTCACAAGCTCGTCGTATCGACTGTAGCTATATTCATCGGAATGTACGCTTTTCACTCGGTGGGAAAAGACTTTGAATTCGTGAAGTTCACACCTCATCTGCCAGAAGAAGTTGAGAGGAGAAGAAGAGAAAACATTGGCCTTCAAATGCGCCATACAGACTCAAGAACATTGGAATATACTCCAGAGGCAAAGGAAAGAATTCTTAGGGGCTTGGAGGAGAAACGTCTTCAAGAAGAGGCAAAGTCCAAGTCAAACAATTGACTTTCCTGATCAACAAATGTACATAGTTAAGCCTTCAGAGCGGATGAAGGAGAGTGGATGAAGGAAGGGAGAGTTTTATTCACAAGTCATTGACAAAACCTAGAAAATTTCTTGATTTTAAGGAATTTTTTCAAAGAATATTGGTCCCTGCTCCTGACTGAGAGGACCTAAGAAGCCAGTCAGAAATGTAAGACAGAGCTTAGAATTAAGGGGAATACAACTTGATTAACCATGGAAGATATGATGCAGGATACAACAACAATATTTTGATGTATCCAAAACGCCTCCACTTTTGGTTTGAATTGATTAACATTTATTATCTCAATCGGGCAAATTGTATGGTTAGTAAGTTCTGTCATCAAAAGGGCTCAAAGTCAAGTCTGGCCAGATGCCACAATTTTTAATTACTCTGCAGTCAAAATATCAAACATTCCATACGGGGTTCGCCAGGAACACAAGTTCTTCATCATTTTTGGCAACTTGAACTGGTATTTCCGTTCGGCGCTGTGAAAACTTCTCGATTAAAAAAGCTTAATTTGAGCCTCATGACCTGATCCTTCTCGTCCGTAAAATCTTGTTGGTTAAATCTTTAATTACGAGAACAAATCTCATTGTGGCCGACGGCTCTCTCCGGATAATGAGGCAAGTTGATTTCGTTACAATCAATCGGGCATTTCAGTATATACCGGCACCCTTCGTTGGCCATAATCCTCGGCTCCAGATAATTTCTATGAGGGGTAGGATGTGTATCCACTAACGCACGAGTCGGCAGTTACTGACGGATAAGTGGAATAATAAGACCGTTGAACAGGGCTTGGTAAGTATCCAGGTACCCCTCAACAACCGAATGGCAACTTAATTTACTCATCAAACAGTAATTGTCCTTTCGTCTGTAGAATGGAATAAATAACAGGCACTTCTAATTTTTTACGTCATAGATCATTGAGGCCCCCAAATTTCTCAAGATTTAAACGTAATCAAACCTGCATATACGTTGTTGAGTAATGCATATACTCCAAATTAGAAAACCGGTTCGGCGCGTTTAAAGGGTCGGTACTGCACACAAGCAGAACGGTGATATCTCCGCCTCTTAAATTGAGCATCGACATGAATGCGGAGTATCCAAAAATGTGAGATTGCTTCCGATGGGAACGGATGGACCTGTACATTAAAACCTCCCCTTCAACATTTGACTAATTAGGCCTAATTGATAGATCCATGCAGGACATCTCCGTTATAATGCATCAAACGGCTTTAATGTTCTCCACTCTCCAACAGAGGGTCACCACTTCGCCACAAATTTAAGGTCTTAGAACACTTTAACATCTTTAACTTTATTTCCGAGACCAATTCCCCTGCATTCTTCGTTCTGATCTATTCATTGTCCCGAGGAGGAAATTCATTCTTGTAAAGTAGTCCATGGTTGAGAGCCATGAGATTACGTTGAAATTAGTTGGAGTTTTTTCAGAATTACAGCGAAATAAAAGTGATTTTCGGCCTAATAAAACATTTAGCCGATACCGCTAACGTTTTCGAGTCACATCTTATCACGATTATCCTACATTTAGCGAGTGATCAGTGATTATGAACTCCTCTTCTAAATTGTAAGCGGGACCCGAACGGGCAAGTCGTAAATATGCACAGCGGCAAAAACTTGGCCTAATATGGGAACCGTTGCCTATTTGATCTTGTTACATCAACGGTGAGTTTGCTCTCGACTTTTTTAGTCGATTGTTGCCTATCTGGACATCCGTTTCGATAACCTTTCCTAATTCATCTAATCTCTTACCATGTACGTTTCAACTTTAGATGAATTTTGAAGATAACATAGTAAATAATCAGGATTAAAGCTCAATCACAAGAACAAATTAAAGTATATTTAAAGTCTGTATTTCTGCAATAGATGATTTTGGCCTAAAGGGGTGGGGATATCCTTGTTCGTTGTAGAAGCGGAGACAAAAAATGTGAGTACCGGACTTGCCTATTAGGGAAACTCAAGATTTGCCATAGAGCCTTTTGTGCAGTGACGGAACAACGCTAAATTATGGCTTTCTGCAGTCTTCCTTTCCTAAACCGGTAAATTTCTATCTACGTCAACTGCCGCTCACCGGACTAAAGTCTTGGTAAACTCGATTGAAAAAAGATTTTGAAGTCAATGTCGCCGGAGAAGAAAATAAGATAAAACGTTAGGAGTAATATGACGCTGTTTGAGAGAACCATGCACTTCTATACCTTCATTTGATCGTGCAGATGTTTCAATCGGGGCATCTCAGGCACCTCCGATTGTTTTCCTGCAGAAAAAAAGTGCTACAATGCAGTGAAATCTGGGGTAGCACTAATTACTTACCCCAGTTTAGTCTAATAGGATGCAGAATTTCGGGGCTCATGATCCCTGGAGAAAGCTGCATGACGCACCTAAGGCCGTATCGTACCTCTTGTGCCCGATCGTTGCAAATGAAGGTGCTTTGAGACAATTGTAATGAAATACCCCATTTTTTATTTTCTCCTCACATCGAATTGAAAAATCATATATATTTAACAATCTGCCAGTATCTTGACCATTTTTCTTTAGATAATTTCATTAAGTTTTCTATAATTACTACAACTATTCAAGTATGTTCTCTCTAATACATAGTTTCAACTATATATTGGCATAGACAGATGAATTCTAACATTTCAGTATGCAAGTTGCACCTCCAACAAACGGTAAAAAATTATGGCGCGTAAAAAGAGCTTCATGCTCTGGTCCATCTGGACAAGATTCTTCTCTTGAATGTTTGAATAATTCTTTGAGAATTTCAGCCGCCGGTAAGCTGTTTATGCAGAAGCGTCCTCCATCAAAGAGACCTCGCTCAAAACCAGGTATGCCGAAGGACTTTGTGTTCGTGGACTTGAGTCCAATTAAGACCAGCGAAGATGAATTGGCTTCGTTGTCTTCTAACAGCGACTTTTCAGCAATGTCTTCATCTCTGTCTGTTAACACATCAGTTTCCTCCTCACCCACTGCAATAAGTAGACATGGCTCTATCTCGCATACAGCTCCATACGATGAGCCAGACTTTTCTTTCTTACTGGAAGCCGCTAATGTCTTGCCAGAAAATGATTTGTTGGGCTTGGGTCTTTTAAATTTGAATTGCGACTTTGATGCACCTCAAAGTTTCAAAACGCAAGACGATTTTGACACGATTTTTGCTCAAGAAACAAACATCCAAGGGGATTTACTTTATCCTCAATCTTATGCTGTTGAACAACCTCAGAGACCTTGTCTTGCTCCAGTGCAACAGAATGTATACCCATCTCCCGAGCTTTCCCATAAGAGAGCTCGTTCTGAATCAACAGGCTCCAGAAGAAAATCCGCGGGCGGTATTCTTTTCAAGACTTACAAGGGTCCAAAAAACTCTCAAAAGGTACACAAGAGATGTCTTTCAGAATCTTTTGTCACTCAAGCTCAAATTCAGTCTAAGATGTTCAATCAAAGCCAGACGAACAACTCTTACAGTGAGCCATCATTAGCAAGCCCTCTCGCGACACCATCAGACTTGGAACTTGACTTAAGTGCTTTCATTAAGGAGCTTGAACATGATGGCCTTCATCTTGCAAACCAAGAGTACTCTCAGAACTGCAACCCAATTGACATGTTTGGACAGTCCAACATGAGCGATATTTCAGAGTATTCGGAAATTCCTTCGATGAACTTTGACTTAGATACCACTGCTTTCACGGCGGTTTAAGATTTGATGACATATCTTTACTTTGACGTTCGCTTTGGAAGCAACATTTTTCTTTCTATTTATGACTATACCCCAGGATTGGATTATATCTTTTTTTTGCATTCATGACGACAATTCGTTTAAAATTTTGTATATTATTAATAAAGGACTTACCTTACAACTTATATTTTAATGCTGGCATGTGAATATTGTGATGGCACCTTTGAATCCGAGCTGAGCAAGAAAAATGCTAAAGATACCACATGTGGGCGAAAATAATCCAAAAATTGAGAGCTGATTAATTTGCATTCCTCTCTGATCCCAAAAATTCTTCAATTTGCCTGAACACATGTTTTTGAAAAAATTTTCAACACGCATCCACTTAACAACAAATTCTCTTAAACAAAAAAAAATTATTAGCCACTAAGAGCCGGTATTGAACTAAACAATATTTTTATTTTATGTCTCTGTTTCAACTCACTTAGTGTCATGTTTTGATATACCGAGGATATGGTGCACGTTTTGAATGCTAGAGGAGGGCTACTGACTCAGGCTAGAATAGTGTCAAAATGGCCCTTTCTGGGTAACTTTAGGTATTATAAAGAGTCAAATGTGCAGTTATAAATTCCATAAACCATTGACCACGTTTTGCGATACTTATACCAATCCACTGCAAACAAAACAAACACGGGAGAGAGACGAAAGAAAACAGCACGAAATCAAATGCCCTTCGAAATTCTGTGACTGAAATAGCCTTACACAACTCGAGTTCTGCTGTTTGTAATAAAGTCACGAATGCATTAGATGGAGATTGTCATTACCGCTAGTCACAACAACAGGCTTTTTTTATCTATCGAATGATCTGAAATTCTCTGCTTATAATCTCATTTACATTTAACATTCAATTTCCCTGTCCTTTCGTTTCAAAGTGAATTAAAAATTTACTTGGGATGAAAGTAATGTCATGGTACATATCTGCTGACGGAACGTTATCTGGAAGTGACTACGTGTGGCACTTTTCATTCAAAATCGATGTTATATAGATAGCTTGTGCTTTTTATGTGATCTGCTGCAAGAACGGAATCTTTGACTTCATATACGATGATAAAAGGAAAATCAAACCACTCTAACTACAAGTAACAATACATGGCTTTTCTATATTACAATTACAAATGTTGCTTTCTAAATGTTTAAAGCGCTGCTAAAAACATTTGCAAAATCTTTCAAAGGTTGCTCTAGGCTTTCCTTATGATGTTGATGGCTCTGCTGATTACTGTTTGTATTTCCACTCTCTAGTCTCGAAGCTTGATTCGATGTCAATTTGGGCCACAAATGATCATCATACGCTTCAGGAACGATCTCTTGGGTTGGTAGAGGCTCAAAGTCTGGAACATATGAAATCATACTCTGTGCATCGTCCGGAACATTGAAATCAGATCTATTTAAACCAGGTCCTTCCAAATGATCTGGTTCTTCTTTCAATGGAACAACAGAAAGATGCAAATTATCGAGTGGGCCTTCGACTAAACAGCCTCGTTCTCTGTAGTGAATGAGTAAATTTCTCCACAATTTGTTTCTACTCAAGGATCGGGGGTTACCGAGAATCATGAGTCCATATCGAGCACGAGTAATAGCCACGTTAAGACGGCGAGCGTCACTTAAGAAACCTATGCTTCCATCATCGTTGGCACGGACACATGATAAAATAATGAAGTCCTTTTCACGGCCCTGGAATGCATCCACTGATGAGATTTCGACCTCTTCATATAAAGCTCTCTTGTCAGCAATCAGGGAGTTTATTTGCATGAAATTCGTCAAATATGCTCTCTGTCCCTCATATGGCGTAATAACACCAATTTGAGAAGGTTGGACGCCATCTCGAAACAATCTGCTGATTATTTTTTCGACATTCATCGCCTCAACACGGTTCAAGTAAGACATTCCAAGTGAGCTGACTTCCTCTTTTCCAAAGTTAGCCCAAAACATCATGGGAAAAGAGGGGACCGGCCATGGAAAAGTTAGACCAGGCCACTCACGATCATACAGGACTACACCGTTTTGCAATGAACCTTCGTAAAACATGTTAGAAGGAAATTCGGACAAAGCTGGATGCATTCTATACTGTACCTCAAGTCTGTAAGGTATTTGTCCTAGTGCAATCATACGTTCAAATAAAGACTGCGAAAGACCGGCTTTACGAGCCCCTTTGTCCAAAATTACTGGGCCTAATTGTTGATGATCACCAATGAGAATGACTTGCTTCGCTCCTTTTGTAATTGGAATCATCACTTCAGGTTCGCAGGCTTGTGTACTCTCGTCTATTAATACAGTTCTGAAAACTTCTCTAGAGAGCCTTCCATCTTGAGCACCAGCACATGTGCAACAAACGATCTGAGCCTGTTTAAGGATTTTGTGCTCCATTTGCATGAGCCGCCGCTTAAGCTCGCCAACGTCTTTTGAATTTAATTCAGACCCTTCTTCTTGTTTCGCCAACAACACTTGCATTCTATGCGGAAGCAATTTTCTGGCTTTGTTATGCAACGAACTGTCGTCAGCGCTAGCATCAAATCCCTCAAGTTTTTTTGAATAAACACGGACCACAGGCAAGCCCAAGTCCCGGAGTTTTCGGGTGATGTGATCGACAGCGACATTCAGCGGAGCGCAAACTAGAATTTTACAATCACGCATTTGGGATTGATGATAGACAATAGCGGAAGCGGTCACTGACTTTCCAGTTCCTGGTGGTCCCTGAATGAGAACAAAGGGTTTTCTGATGGCCGCTGAGACAGCAGCTTCTTGTGATGCATTAAGAGGTCTGAGCCCCGACAGGGCCGGAAATGACAAAGATTTGGGGAGAGATGTTGAGAATTCTATGGGCTCGACTTCGTGACCTAAGATTGTATGGTATATGTAAGCACTTGTAGATTTTTTTTCAGTGGCAAACAGACGGACGGCATTCATCATCCGAAATTGAGAAACACCCAGCCACAAAAATTCAATCGAAAAGCCAACAGTGGCATGAGTTGGTGGAGGCTGCTCTGTTTTGCTTAAGCGGAATGTGTAACGATCTTTATGTGGTTTTGGGATTTGAATTAATGTACCTTTTCCTGTCCAAGTTTCGCCATCATGAGCTCTAATATCTCTGAAATGAAGCTTGACCTCCTCACCTTCGTATATGTGAACACCCTTGGATTCATATGGAGATAGAGTAAATTCGGCAATATGCATTTCAGCGCTACTTCGTGACCACTCAATAAACGAAATATCCCATACTTGCGACTCTGTAGAAGCCTTTTCAGCAGCAGTTTCAGCTTCAATGAGCGGTATATAAGAATTGTGATAAATTGTACCGTCCTGAGACCGTAAAAGCACAGGAAGTAACTTGGGCTTTTCGGCGTTCTTAATGACCTCCTCCAAAGATACATCTTTATTCAGTTTCCAAAGCGCTTCAACCTGACGTATATCATCCACCAGAACCTCTCGTGCTAAAGCAACTTCTTCTGGGGTTGGAAACGGTGCGACCCAAGGTAACAATGCTCGGCCATCCACTAGCGGCTGCCAGTCATCAGTTGCCCAATTCATATCACGTTGATGAGCACATGGCATTCTACATAAAAGGACAACCATTGAGTCTTGTTTTGCGGCGACGAAGCCAAGAGTAAAAACATTTCTGACCTCACAGTTATAACACTCCAAAATTTCGGGGCCCAAAGGAGACCCTTCCTGAAGAACGACACTATTGTGTTTGGAATGAATCAAATGCATGACAATATGAGAAGCTCCCAATTTGCCTTTTCCATTACAGAACCATTTGTAGCAGGTCCCACATTTCACTACAGATTGAGATGATTCAAGACCACAGTAAGCGCAGCTCTCCATGGAATGCGGAGGTTCACCATCAGCTGGGACAACGGAATCCACTTCCAAGGCATCCACTGACGGTGTCGGCAAATCGGGTTCTGCAGACATTTTGGAGGAGGTTTGCAATTGTTGGAAGACTTTTTTGAGGATTTTTGGTGATGGTAAGTGTTGAAGCTTTGCCTGTGCGACCTGCATAGGAGCGGTGGTAGACATTGTTTAGTTGAAGATCTTTGATCAATAAAACTATTTTGTTGCTAATCTGTCTAAGGAATAACTAAAGGGCTACAAGACCTCTTTTTTTATGTTTTTTGTATCCATTTATAAATAAAATGCAACATGTTTTGGGTAATACTAACGTATTTCTTAGTGCTATATGCACCACTATTTTAGTGCCATAACAGATGTTTCTCAAGGTTTTTGCATTATTATCAATCTAGTATATCTCAGAATACTTTAAGGGCTAGAAAAACACTCATATTAATTATTTTTTATTATATTTTAGGATGAAAGATGTTCATACTTAAAGGAAGTTGGTTTTTATGATAATATAGTTGTGCACACTAGACTTCAATGGCTGCAAATCCTTGATGAAATACTCAGAGTGGTAAGTAATAGGTATTTTGTTGAGTAAAACTTTGGGCAGGCTATTGATCTTGAAAAACGCGTATTGAACTTCATACGATTTTTGGTTTCTTGTGAAAAAGCTCTGGAAAACAGTCCCACGGTTGCATGCGTTGCACTCACTTCAAGAATCGAATTGACTTGTAAACATAAGATTTCAAAGAATGTAGTTTAGAAATTAATAAAAAAATCTTCCTCAACGCATCTATTAATTTTACAAGCCGGTTTAATTCTATAATTGGTATCACAACCCCTAAAATTCTATTCTGTTTTCGCCTTAGACTTCTGCGCCATCTTGATGTAAACTTCATATCCAATTCCACCAAATACCATAAATACTCCAACCCATTGGGCTGCCGTTAAGTGATGCCCGAACAAGACAACACTTAAAATCATGCTTATCATTTTTCTCGTGACTGTCGCAGTCACAAGTATCAACGATCCAAACTTTTCAAGAATTATAAAAATAAAAACCTGACCCACTGCTCCTAATAATGCGAATGAAAGCAGATCAATGAGCACTCGAGGGTAAGCTTTAACGAATTCTACAGTGTACATAGCTTCCAGCTCAAAATTGAAGCTTACGAGATAACCAAGAGTCAAGACACAAACAAAAGCATTCAAAATACACATAAGAGATGCACCTGTGAGCTTCTGGGAGGCATTTTTGTGGTGAAACATTTGATCTTGTGTGGAGTTTGTGAATCCATCTAGGAGCATGGAACCCAAAAGCTGAGCCATACCAAGAATGACATTTCCATCATTACTGGCAGATTTGGACTTTCCGCCAGATTTTGCAAGAGTGAAAAGAGCAACTCCTCCCGTGACAAGACCAGCCACAACGTACTTATAGATAGGAAAGGTAGTACGATAGAGAGTAAAGTGAACCAACATCACGGGCAACAACTTACAAGATTTGGCCAATAAGAATGCAACGTAATCTACATGTTTCAATGACTCGTATCCCAAAGGAGAAGATACGCTAGAAGACACAGCTATGATGATGAAGCTCTTTATAAAGAAGGTGTTTAACTCACCTTTTGAACCCCTTAACAATTGGAATGGATTCTGTTTATGCGACACGTACGAGTACGCGATACCAACAAGAGATGCAAAAAAAGCCTGGATGCTGTTGACCACTAGAGGGGCCTTGAAGAAGACAGGCGTATCTCCGTTGTAGCCATAAGGCTTAGTATTGATTCGTTCTTGGAGAAGGGACCACGATAAAAACAGCGCATATAGTCCGAGAACACAAAAGAGTAGCGTGCCTGCTCCCGGGTTGCTTGCCATTCTTCTAGGGCGAGAGTGGAAAAAGTTGGAGATCTATTTACCAGTAATAAATTTGGAAGATCATCGGTGTCAAGTGCGCGTCAGTATAATATAAACACAAACAAAAAGAAACCAGAATGATTTTGTTTTGCCTTATAATTTTTAAATGAACTTTTCAAGATTTTAAATGATGTGCCAATTGTGTAAATTCTTTTCTCTAAGTAAGTTACAACATTCATCGACTACGTTTTTTCTTGATTTCTACGGTCTTAACTCATCTGAACATAGTCGTTCTAAGGATTTCATTAACTATGAACATTTTAACTGCGACCAAAGAGACCGAACAAACCACTTTTTTTCTTCTCCTCCTCTGGCTTCTCCTCTTGTTGCTTTTGTTTCACAGGCTCGGCGTTCTCCTCATCAGCGTACCCTATATAATTGAAAGCAATATCAAACAATACAGGCTTGCTCAACACTGGATTAATGCCTCCAATTTTATCCACTTTTGTTATTTGGTTTATGCTGTCAAGAGAGAAGTCAAACTTGTAAACACTCTCACTCACGTAGTTTTGGTCATAACACTTGGTGGATTGAATCAATTTAGCCATTGCATTGATTTCAACTAATCGCTTTGATATGATGCTTTCAATCTCCTTGGCTTGACTGTGGCTTGTCACATCGTATGGGAATTGGCTTACCTTGTAAAAATTGTCAGTGACAACAAATGTACGCTTAAGGTGTAGGAGAATGGCCAATGCTTTAGATGCTTCTGTGGCAGCTGAGTAACATAAGGCAACCACCAAAGAGCGCTTAGCAGCAAAGAAAAGACTCAAATTCTCAAGAGACTCAAAGAGCTGTTCATCATTATAAACACCCGGCAAGTCCTTGATCTCAGACACAGTCAGATTTATAGAGGTGTATAAACGCAAGATATCTTTACTTGAACGGAGGGTCTCGACAGAGCTTGAGCACTTCAGCTGAGACAACTTATCTACGAGAAGAAGATCTCTCCGGACACGAACAAAGAGCATATTGTATCTAAGGAAGGTCAAAAGAATGGCACCATCCTGTACACGCAGCATGTCATCTTCATCTTTGTTTTTTTCCAAGTCTGCAGTGTGGATGTCCACTAAAGCTGACCATTGTGAGTAGAGACCATCAAATTGCTCTGGCTCATTCAAACTACGCCAATCCAAGCGGCTAACCTTTGAGAGCTTGACCGCAAGCTCGTCATTGTGTAAGGTAGCGTCGTGTTGTCTCCAAGTGATAGATCTAGAAACTTGTTCCTCCTCAATCTCTTCTACAAAGGAGCTGTCCACAGCGAAAATTTTATCGAAACAGGGCTTCAAGTAAGACACAGAACCATCGCGACAATGCTTTCTGGCTACAGTGCGGACATCTGTGGCAGCGTCATCAATAGCAGCGTATTGAGACATTGTCAAATTTAAGGAGGGGTCTACAAGGGTATCAAGGAGCTCAGAAATTGCCAGTTTAGATAACAGGACTTCAGAAACTGATAGATCACCATCTGACTTCGAGTGTAAAAGTTCAAGACCACATCTGGAAAGGGAGAAAGCATAAAGAGCATCGCCCCAACTTTTCTTGTTGAGACAATACATTCCATGAACAAGGGCAGCATAGAGGTAAAGCTCGATTCTTTTGATTATAGCGGGTTCTTCGCTAGTAACTTCAAGGAGTTTCTTACAAGTTGACACGGCCTTCTTCAATTTCGATGTCATGAGTCTCTTTTGGGAGGATAATCTCTCAGGACTGACTTCAAGCTGACTCTTCACCTCAAGAGCATGAACGACATCACGCTCGGCGAGTAAAAGAAGGAGAAGACCATTACGATAGTCTTTATTGTAGATGTCCGCTGTGATGGTGGAAGTCTTTTCTGCCTCTTGGTAATTACGAGTATCTTGAGTGACGATTCCTAGCTCATGACGTAACTTCAAAAGCCTCTTATTGATTCTTTTTCTGTGTTTACGAAAGTCATCGGGAGCTGTGAGGTAAGCAGCAATACGTGCGCCAAAGGTAAGGCCCAAAGGCGAAGTAAGCGACATGGAAGTGTAACTATGTGTTTCGTTGATAGTGGGGAATTTTTCAGTTGTAAGTCAGTTTGAGGAGGCACGGGTTTGCTGCCACCTACAACTTCTAATTTGTAAAATTCAGCCGATAACGAAATAGTTCTTTTTCAAGGTGAACTAAAATCCTCTTTTTCGAAAGAAAGCGATGGTGCTTTTGTGAGTAGTGAGTCTTCTTGGTCGTAAAGAACCTGGAGATCGGGTACCTCTTTATTAACCAGAACATGGCATGAACAAATGATTTCGATAGATGCAAGATAAAGAGCTTTAAAAATTAGGGACATATCTGCCAGTAATTTATTTCCGTAATCGAGATTTTAGTGTTGGTTACGAAAGTCAAATTTCCGTAGTAAATACTACTGACAAGCTTCCTAGAGAAAATGAACCAAATATGAATTAGTTTCTCAAAAATGTTCTTCTATTTTTATTATTGATTTCCCTTGTCAAAATCTACAGTTCAAATCATGCCCTGTAGAATGCATTCTTTGTGGCCTTCAATACCCCATATTTATCAGAGTGATAAAGATACCTCACTACAAAACAATGGAACTGATCATTAATGGTCTGGTAGATCTATACAAAGAGCTAGGCGTAGATACTGATGCCCCAATTGAGGAGATAAATCGAAAATTCCGACGCAAGGCACTAGAATATCATCCCGATAAGAATAGTGCTCCAGATGCAGCTGAAAAGTTTCATTTCTACGGTTTAATACACTCTGTACTCTCCGATCCACAACTACGAAAGCAGTATGATCATATTTGCTCCTTAAAAAGTAATAAATCTCCTAGTGCTCACGCTGAAACCCTACGATTCCGACAAGAATTGCAAAGACAAGAGGAGTTAGCACAAGCACGTAAGAGACAAAAAGCTAATGACAATCCACCACCGAATTTGCGACAGTTACAGGCCACAGGAATTGAACTACGAAGAAAGTATCAACAGAGACTAATGGCGCTGTCTCAATATGTCTCTTTTCATGACCTTCCACTGCCAACTCTAACTAAGTTCTTGCAGCCACAACTCGTTCAGGTCAAATGGAAGCATCATGAAGAAGACGGAGCCAAAATTGATGAGAATTTGCTTCGGAAGCTTATGGCACAATTTGGCCCAGTTTCCTCTGCTCGTGTTACGGAAAACGATGGTAAGTACGTCACTGGCATCGTAGAATTCCAGGATTTTCAATCCGCCAAACTGGCCGTGGAGCACAATTATCGTAAAAGCGCAAAACTTTGGGATGGAACTCCAGAAAGGAAAATCGCTAGCTTACTAAGAGAAGCCGAGTTTTGGGGTTTCACAGGGTCCGAAGGCGAATTAATTGAGGAAAGTATATCCAAAAAATTCACCAATGCTGAGCTGATCTAGGAATACAACATTCCATTAAAATGCAAAATGAATCATTATCGAATTCAAACTTGAATGTATCACGCTTAAATGTGAGACAACACCTTGTACCGAGGACCAACCCTTCACAACCAGGAACATTCAAGATTATTCGAAAACACTTCTTCTAAGAGCTACAAAAACAAAAGATCTAGACTCTACAAACAGAGATTTCTCAATCATCGGCGAACGCTTAATTAAATATTCCAACTACTCATGCTTGTCTTCTATATAAACACGAAACGTGGTACCCACCAAACAAAGGAAGAACCCTGAAAAAGATAGTCCTTGAACACGCTTATTGCATGTAGAAGTATACACCTGCAGCAATAGCCAAAACACCAATAGCAATAACTGGAGTTGGCAAACCAGACACGTCGGTGGAGCCGCTGGATGAAGTAACACCCTTCTGTGCAACAGTAACACCACCCTCAAGCTTACCGAGCAACAAGCCCTTCAAAATGTCATGAGCGTCATCAGAATGACCAATGTCGTTGAAGGCCTCAGTAGCGTCAGTTCCAGCACAGTCCAAGATAACCTCCTCTCCACCTGGATGTTCATCCAAGTATCCAGTCACGTCGTATACTTGGCCGTTGTATACGATCCACAAGTCGTTGGGGGTCTTGTGCTTGCTGACCTCCTCTATGGTAAAAGTTTTAACGTCGGACATTTTCGAATGGTATAATTTATTAGTTGGATTTGAAAGTCTATGGGAAAGAAGACTGTGAATGGAAATCAGATGAGTGCGTGTAAAGAGTCGCCTACAAGTGTAAATCGGAGGGGGGTTTTATGCAGAGGTGGGGTACTGCACACATGTGAAGAATCTCCCTAAGAAATGCATCTATATGCAGGATCTAGCCCAATCAAAGGTGCTGTAAACGTCAATGTGTGAATCTTGACTATTTTGGGTTAACAAGTGCGTGTGTTATTTCGGAGACATCGGTGATTTGAATGATGAATTCCGTGAAGTGTTAAAGAAGTCAATTGTGAAGTGAAGATTTATTTGATATTACGAAATTAAAAAATGGTTTTGAGAATTTCAATTATCTAAAATTTTAATTCTTTTGTCTTTGTTTTATCTGTTACATGGTATGGATGTTTTATTCTCTTAGCGGTATCTAGATGAATTCAATTTCATACACTGTTGTAGTAACAGGGAAGAAAGTGACAAATACAAAAGTTGAAATAAAGAGGGCGAAGAGAAAACGCTATAATTAATTTACATATAAAATCAAAAAGTTACTGAAAAAAGATGTGAAGCCATTACTTCGATGCCTTCACTACAAGAGTGTCAAACTCATTCATCTTCCCAAGTCTTACCATCTTCTCGAGATGATCCTCCATGAATTCGTGTGATACAACAAACATGGACCCGCCAGAGTTCGTTTCTTTCTGCGTGGCGATATCATCGAAATTCTTGAAGTAGCTGATATCCAACATCACATTCTCGTGACTGGATTCGAGATACTCGTCGAATTGACTCTCAAATTCCTTATTTCTAGAAGCTGACGAGCGGACATAAACGTGGATTCCGGGATGAATTTGAGCTAGCCTCCGCACCAAATGCAAACCAAGCAAATCAGAAGAACTAAGACGATCGTCTTGATTTAGTATAAGTCGGATGGTTTTTGTCTCTTCGCTGAACTTCCTGTTGCTGGGAATGAGAAGACCAACATGACATTTGCATTCGTTTAAAACTTGCCAGTAGAAATCAAGTTCACCGTCCCCAGAAGCCTTTGGCGGTTGCAAAAGTTCATTTGATGATGCGGATGTGAGAAGGAAGTTTGCCAGTCCAGTGACTTGATCGTTCACTGGAACCATGAAGGTACTCATAGGGGATAAAAGCGACTTGGCCGAAAAATTAATATCGAGCATTGTACTAAATGCTTTCACAATTGATAGAATAGAAATCGAGTCGGCATACTCTTGCTCGTTTTGAGTCGAGTCCCCAGCTGAAGAAGCCTCTAACAAATGAGAGGTACGAGAAGTGAATTCACGGAGATGAACGGCACAAATATCAGCCCCAGGACGATCCTTTTCCAAATCTTTGAGAAGAAGCATGAGGTTGGAAATGTTGTCAATTCTCTTCAACAAAAGTAATACACCCGAAAAGCCAAACCGGTCCAAAGAAGCGATGGATAATTGGGTTGTCATATTGGAAAGCATTTCTTCTTCTTCTTCTTCTGGGTGTGCCTGCTTTTCATCCTGCCAGTTGCTTGTTCCCTTTCTGTATTGTTGAGGGTAGATCCACATAGTTAAAGGTGTTGTCAAAAAGGTAGTGACCACAGCCATAACAACAAACATGGAATATACTCTCTCAGAAATGATGTTTGCATTGAGACCGACATTCAACACTATAATCTCCACTATACCTTTACAAGACATCAACACTCCAACAGTGATAGAATCTCTCCAGCCAAAGCCATTGAGTTTTGCACCAATTAAACCACCAGAGACTTTACCTGCCATAGCTAATGCAATGACTGCTATACAGAAGGCCCAGTCAATGCCTCTGTTTAACTTTGTTAAGTCAACACTAAGGCCAACCACTGCGAAGTAAATTGGGATCATTACTATATAGATCAAATCCTCTAGTTTCTCGGTAATTCGAATAACATATCCATTATCTCTCGGAATAATTACACCAATCATGAAAGCACCAAAAATTGGGTGCACTCCAATAATATCTGTGTAAAATGCAGAGATAAACACCATCAAAATTATGAGCACCATCAGCATAGGGGAAGGCTGACCAGTAGTCAAATCGTTGGTAAATTTACGTAAATAGAACGTGAATACAAATTTCACAGGGTAAATAAGTACCAAGAACCATGCTACAGCTAGAAGCAAGATGTAGAGAGTGTGGAGACCATTATCTGCGTTGGCCAACGTCACTACAAGCGCCAAGAGAATCCAACCAGTCAAATCGTTAATAATTCCGGAGGAGAGAACAATGGTTCCAATTTGGTCGCCAATCAAATTGAGTTCAATCAAAATGCGCACCAACACAGGGAAAGCAGTTATGCACATTGCAACAGCTATGAAAACCATATACGTAGTAAAAGAGATATTCTTTCCTCCGTCGTGATATTCAGAATACAAAGCTTTAGCAATACCGCAACCAATACCGAAAGGGATGGCCATGTTAATAATGCCGACGGAAATGGCAGCTCTGAGGTTCTTTTTGATATACTTCAAGTCTACTTCTAGTCCCACTATAAATAGGAAGAGGATGATACCGATATTGGCTACTAGAGTCAAGCCCTGTTTAGAAGCTTGCGGAAAACATAGATTAGTGAATCCTGGTATATGCCCCATTGCTGTCGGCCCGAGTACAACACCTGTCACAACCTCTGCAATGACCCTTGGCTGTCGTAACTTCTTAAGCGGCCAGTGGAGTAATTGACAAAGAGAAAGGATGAGAACGGCCTGAAAAAGGAAAATGGTATATGGCGAGGACGCGCTATATATTAATGGGTTTTTACCAGCCACCACGCCAGCGACAGAGCTGGTGGATACGTTGGACATTGTGGTTGTAGTTAGCTGTTAGGTCATAACCTGTATTGTGTGTAGGAGATAACAGAGTAGGCTGTAACTCATCTCAAATGGGTGGTGGAGAAAGTTGAAAAATTAATAATTGCTTTTAACACCAATAATTTTCTTTTTTTACATAATGGTTGTGACAGAACTCTTTTTTTTCTATTTTTATTTATGATGGTAAAACAAATCCTAGAGTATTGATGTGGTTTACTTAACTGAGGTTATCATCGACAAGCTAGTTTCACATCATCAAAAAAGAAAAGCAAAAAAGAAACTACATGACCCACTCAAAACAATTAATTTTAATTTTATTGGAGTTGCGACTCTAAGCTAACCAAAAGACTGTAAGTTTCTCTAGGCATTCTATATTGTAACATGCCTGCATACACCATACAGTTTTTTGCAACCATTTTCAATCGTTCATCTTCTTGTCTTTCACGGCCGCCCAATCCAAATTTTTTCGTGACGAGCGAGTAATGAAGTTGCAGCAAACACGTCATTACTATTATCAAAAGAGATGGAACAACCTTTACAAGATTGACGTCGTAATTAGCAAGTGCATCTGCGGCGTTTCTAATAAACAAAAGGTCGTCGGTCTCAACAATTGGAACCAATCCCAATTTTTTAACTGCATCTAGAGTGGCCTGCCATTCTTTGCGAACGAAACTTTCACGGATGTTGACTATTGGCAGAAGGTAACTATTAATTTCCTTCTCCTTGGACAGAATCTTCTCCAAGATGCGACTGTTATTCCCAAAGACTCTCATGATATGTTTGTTAAGCAAGATAAAATTGTTTTCGGCTGTCTCAGATGGTTTCGTCTCACCTGTGGTTGTTTGGTAATTTTCTTGTGGAAGAAGTGGCTTGTCTAATTCTGTCATTGCCAAAATCTCACTCAAAAACTTATTGATGAGAGCGACAACAGTGTTGTATTCCTGGCAGAGCTGGTAAAGACGGACGGCGTCGAAAATGCGGCCCTCTTCTTCGCAGCGAGATGCACTCACTTCAGTGATCTGGCGATAGAAACCTTCAAGGTCCGGTAAGTTCATGAGCGCTCTTTGCTTCTCCAAAATACCTGCCTCTATCTCACCATTTTCTGGGTTTAAATCTCCGAGTAGAAGAGAAAACTCTCGGGAGATTAAGATAAGTTCACGGATGGCCTCGTGGCACTTGTTGGCTTCTTCCGAAGATTTGCCACCTTTAGACATACAAATTAGAATAAGGTACTGTGCAGCCACCTTAGGGTCACTGATTTTAAACGAACGACTGAATGATCCTAAAAGCCTACTGAAATTGACTTCCAATTGCTCCTTCTGGTTGACACATACCAAGTCGTCTCTGTGAACGCTGGTGGTTCTCAACATGCCGTAGTAACATAACGCAATGGCAAGATGTACGGCTTCACATTCATTGACGGCCTCAAATACATATTGAACTGTGTTTTCATACAATCCCACTAAGGTTAATGTCTTGGCAAACAGAAGATTATTAGATGATGCATTGAACCTGTCAGGACCCAAGGAAATCACTTTCCTCTGCAAATTTTCCAAAGTGTAATTCTCAAAAAGAAGACTGGAAGCTGTGTCGGGACTGAATTCGTTAATGAGCGACAAATGGAACCAGACCCAATCTTCAATGCTAAGATTAAGCGCTGATGGAAGCGACTTACGTGCCAAATCACACTGGCCAATGACCTTATAGACTGCGTACTTGAACGGATCAAAACCAGCAGAGTCTTCGTCAAGGAATTGAAACGTTTGGCCATAATCGCTGGATATACGCTCTTGGAGTTGGGAAGGCAATCCAATCATACCAGATTTGACGTATTGGCTCAAGTAAATAGGGAAATTACGGTCAAATTTATCAAAAGCTTCCTTGTTTGTATCAGTGAGTGCAATAGCCTCCTCGTAGAGTCCGCATCTGAGAAGGTAAAATAAAACCGCCCAAATTGGGACACCATTAAAGTTAAGAGTCTTACTCATGACGGCAGGACCATTATTTCTCTTGATGACTTGTTCGATGAAGTACGAAACCTTGTTAATGTTGTTGGCGGGTAAGAAATTGGCCAGCTTTTTCTCGTCTTTGGTATATATCTCATCCATGTAATTGTAGAGTTGTTGTTCCAAGTATGCTCTGGAATTTCTAACGATTTTCTTTTTGGAATCGATGTTATTATCGTTAAGTTGATAGTCTGAGAAGAAAAGCTGCTCTTGGCTAGTTTTAGCAAACTTTTCGTTAAATAAATCAGCAAGAATTCGCCATATTTCACACATTTGCTTAGATTTGAGGTCGGCGGTAGATTTGCTGAGTTCTTCGAAGCTGAGACAAAGAGGGAAAGGCTTACCCTGCAAACGAGATTCATTCAAGTGGTAAACAATACGCGCGTTGCTTTCGAAGCGTTCTCTACTGAACTGACGAACATTTGAGGCCGTTTTACCGTTTAAAGGCGCAAGGATCTTGTAGTTACCTGGTAAGGACTTATTCCAAGTGAAAGACTTAGCCAATTCCTCTTTAGTGATCTTACTGTTGATTGGAATACCCAAGGTTCTTTTCAAGTCGTCTTTGCGCACTTTCCAATCAATGGAAATTTTTTGGTTTATGAACTGATCAAAATCTCTTGATGCGATTTCCAAGGATTGCTCAATTGCAGATAAGATGTTTTCGTCCTTCTTGGCGCTCAAATAATTTTCAATCGCATCAAGGTCAGAGGAACCGTGATGGGACAAAGGGGCAGATACCTCTTGTGTGTTACCATATGTATGATTCTCCAGAGTACTGGCCAACTTTTTCAAGTCGTTTTCGATGTCTGTGGCGTTTATACCGCTAGCAGACAACAAGTAATGGGCATTGGTGAAATTGTTGTTACCAGTGTCATCTTTTCTACGTAACTGTTGTGTTTCTCTATGCAACTCATTTAAGGGGAGATGAAGAGAGCCCAAATTGCCATAGTTCAAACGTGGCAAGTTGTTGGCGGAGTCAAGTAAGTCATTTAAGATCTTGTTAGAGGATGAGTTAGGTGCTATTTCTGCCGGGAGTCCTGGCTTTATAAGAGGGACAGGGGCTGAAAGATTCGATGTAGTAGCCAGACCGGTTGGAACATTCAGCGTTGCGAAACTATTGCTGCCCATCGTTGTGTTATTGTTGGTTGTGGCTTGCGAGCCCGTTCCAGGAAACGAGAATCCAGAGGTTTGCGGAGGCGGGTTTGCCGGTTGTGCCGGTTTCGATCCAAAGAGAGACATGATTGGTTCAACTCGGATTATACTACAGATGCTGTTTGAAGCTTTTTCTGCCAATTGGACTCTTGTTTTTGTTATTAGACTTGCATTGGGATCGAAGTGAGAAACCACCGCACTCAACTTCATTGGGGTTACCCGGCCCCATCAGCTCCCTAACTATATAACGGCGATGGATCCTGCCATTGATTTTTCTTTCATTAACTTTGTCCAAAAGTAATCCATCACATTAGACAGTGCACCGTTATTGTGTGAATAGGTCTGTGGTCAACGAACAGTTCTTGTTTAGCGACTACGCCGACACTTTTCACACACCCCTTTAGTAATAGAGTGCGATAGCTGATGGAAAGAGTAATATGGACTCAATAAGAACCTGTCTGGATTTTAAGATGAAAGAGAGGTGTCAGTGAGTCCTTACAATTTTCTTCCTTAAATAAGTTTTCTGTAGACGTTTTTCTTTGTTGCATAGGTTGGCAAGTTAGTCGTTTGATATACGGCAAATTTTCACTAAGTTGATGGTATATTTTAAAGAGACATCATTAGAAGAAAAAGGTTTTATGCAACTTCAGTATGCGTTTTAAATGCTGTGACCAAGTCTGTTTCTGTTGATGCGTTCTGAGTTAGATTTATTTCCAAAACATTACATGTCTTCAAGACCCGCTTAAAACCTCAAAATGAATTTATTTCAACAAAACTTTTAATCTAATTAATCTAATTTATATACATTGGTGAATTTCACCTTTTGTTTTTTTACAATTCGGTCAAACACACATGAGGAAACTCCTCTTCCTCAGTGCTTCCGATACCGCCAGCAAAGTACTCACGGCAAGAATATTTTTTAATTGGGAAAAACCAGTATCCCATAGCCCAGACCAAGTAAATGGCATAAACCACACTGACGTAGTTCATGGTGCCTGCGGTGACAGGCATGTAGGAGGGAAGGGAGAAGAATCCCATTGCGAAAATGGTCCAAGCAATCGTCATGATGTTGGCGAACAAACCCAACTTACCAAGCCAGAAGCAGCCGTGTTTGATGTTGTTTCTGCCTCTGTAGAGCAAACAACAGGTTGGCACCAAGTATGACAACAAAAGGAAGGTAATACAACCAACAACCATCGAATAGAAGGCGGTGGAAGAAGCCAAATACAAACAGCCCAAAATAGCAACAATCACAGAAGAAAACAAGTGGGCATTCAATGGAACACCTAAGTTAGGGTCAATAATTGAAAGATACTTGGAAAATGGCAAACCATTGTCTCTACTGAAGGACCAACACAATCTTGCTTGCCAAGTGTGGGAAGAAATGGTACATCCAGTACCAGTAAGCAAAATTAAAGTACCCAAGCAAAGAGCGCCGACCTTGTTTTGAAGAGCCTGGTAGAAAATGTCAAGAATTGGCAAACCAGTACCATTGTTGATAATCAGGTCCAAGTTTGTGACACTGAAGAACATAGCGATGGAGTAGGTCAATGCAGTGACCAAACCAATAGTAACAGTTCCCAAGATGGCAATTGGAATAACTCTGTCGGCTTGATGAACCTCCTCAGCCAAGTGGGAAGCGGAGTCGAGACATGAGAAACTCCAGTTAGGGTTGATCAAACCAACAATGAAGGCAATACCTGCACTCTTCCAACCGGTGTTGTTTTGGAATTCAACAAAGACGAACTCGGCAGAGTTGTAGTGACCTCTTGCGCAAACCAAGACGGTGATGAGAATGACAGCATAAGAGAACAAGGAAGTATACAAGGCACCATTGGCAATAACAGGCAAGTATTTACCGTAACAGTTGAAAATCATAATGAAAGCGTTGATGATCTGGTACAAAACAAAAAATTGCCATGGCTTGGAGTCGTGGTCTGGGTGGGTCAACTTCCAGAAGGCCAAGATGGTTTGAGCCAAAGACAAAGCCATCGAAGCAGAAGTAAACAAAGCACCAACCCAAGCTAACGATCCACACAAGTAAGCCAAGAAAGATGAGTATTTTCTTGGAGCCAAAACCCTGGTCCATACATACTGACCTCCAGCAGTTGGGATAGCCGATGAGAGTTCGGAAAGAGTGATTCCAATACAGTACGAAATGAATGCAATGATGATGATACCGTAAACAATCAATAAGGGCCCGCCCGATTGGATACCGGTGATGAGCGATGCAGAGATACCGTACCATGAGTTGGTCAAACCAAAACCAATACCAAGCACAGACCACACAGAGAAGGTTCTCTTCAACTGACCAACAGCAATGCTTGTGGAGGAGTTCAGGTCGAAGCTCTTCTCTGGGTCGACTTTCAGAGCTGCGAAGAATTCTGTCGATGGTGCTTTTTCTGTTTCCATGCTGGCTGAATTATAGATCGAGGTAACTTTTAGGATCTAGGAATTTTTCACCTTATATATATACTGGGGTTACTGTGCGGAACGCCCCGTGTCCTGCATACGATGGGGCGTCTGGTGGTTACTATCGTGTGACTGCCATGTCATTAATTTGCCTATAAGTGCAATATGAGTCGAAATTTGAAATTTGGATCTGAATAGGAGACATCAGTATTATTCAGAGAAATTAGAGAAAATATCGTCAATGTGTTTAGAGATTAATCGCGTTTTAAAATCACCCTATGACAGAGCGGTACTGCAGATAGACCATGTAGTCATTGATAAGGCAAATAAAGCTTTGAGACAATAACGGGTTAAATTTCTTGAATTTTGAGAATATATTTCTTTAATGAATGAAAAACTTTTTATTCTGTTCTTTTCTTTGCCCGCTAAAAAGGATCTGCAACTTGCCCTATTACATTTCAATACGGGTTGGGTTAATATGGATCTGCATATAAGCACACCTCACTATCCATATCCATTCTATCAGAGTCAAGGATGGATTTATATGCAGGTTTGGCTTGTTTAGTATGTTTCAGGATTAAGTTAAGGTTGTATGCGATAAGTGTAAGCGTTAATTTAGCAGCGACTCCTTAAAACTCAAAAGCACTTAACCGACTCATATTATGATTAATTTTAAAAAATAATAGGTCCACCTAAACTTATAGATTGTTCTTTTGAAGAAACCACTCAAGTTGTACTGCAGATAATATACGAAGCCATCGCAGCCGTTGGGACTTAGCTATTCGCATGTGATTTTGACCTCATCGATCTCATGTACCCCGTACTAAGTGTTGCATGTAATCTTACGCTTCAAGATGCCTTTTTTAAGTGAAACAAAAAAATTAATTTCCCTTTAAAAATTTATTTATTATACAATGAATTGAAAACCTTGGATTTATGTGAACATGTCCCTGAAACGTTGAGGAACATCCAACTTTGCAAGTCGAAGCTCGAAAAACTCAATCTTGGAACTCTTCTTACGGTTGAAAAGATCTGCCAATTGAGTAGAAGTATTGATCTTCTCGCTACTGTGTTTTTCACAGTTCACATCTCCAAATACCTCAAACAATTGAGTCCAGTTCCAGTCATCTTTGATATCGTTATAAGATCTGGTTGGTCCTTTGATGATTCTCTCCACAGTGTATCCCTCGTTGTTCAAGAGGAAGATTTCTGGTGCTTGAATATCATATCTCAAGTAAGAAGACAATTCTTGCACAGTCATTTGTGCAGAGCCATCTCCTTGGACCAAGATGATTCTTCTCTTAGTTCCCAAATCTCTCTCAGCACGACACACACCCAACGTAGCTGGCAAAGCGTAACCGATAGATCCATAAAACTGTTGCGAATAATATTCAAGGCCTTTAGGGAAGACGAGGTCTGGAGTAGCAAATAAGAAACTGCAGGTCTCTACCACCAAAATATCATCTTGACGGAGATATTGGTTGAAGAAGTCAACCAACTTGTTTTGAGTGACGACCTCGGCAGGGACATTTTCATTAAGCGAGAGTTGAGGTGTTGCTTTTCTTGCTGGAATATTGCTCAGTTTGTGATCATTGTAGAGGAACTTGCTTGCGTCAATGTTCTTGGTAAGCAGATTCATCAAGTCAGAAATGGAGAAAGCTCTCTCCCCGGTTTTTTGACTCTTGATCATGATGTACTTGCCATTAATGTTAACGTAATCTGGGTGAACCTGTATGATGTCTTTGATGTGGGAGTAGTTAATTGAGTAGTTACCAGTGTTCTGCTCGTTGTTGAGATATCCTAAAACCAACAAAGCATCAGTGTCTTGTTCAATGCTGGTGACAACACTCTTATCTCCAGTCATGCATCCAGCGTAAACTCCGACGAAGTTTGACAACTCCTCGTTAATGTGTCTTCCCATTGGAGAGTTGAACAACTTCACAAAATCAGAGGGCAACTTCTCGATGAAGCTTGTGAATGGAGCTTCGGCTCTGAAGCGAGAAACCAAAGCATCTCCGAGAACAGATGGCTTTCGGCTGTGATACAATGTGTTCAAGATTGCGGAAGATACTTCCTCCAACAAGGAAACATCTCTCAACTCTCTCAAATCGAGTGGAGTGGCTAATCTGCTTCTTGGGACTTTAAGATCAGAGACGTCGCTTGGAATGAAAAGATAACCTGGTCTGCTTTCTTTCAAAATTTTGCAAATAACATGGTCAATCTTGTCCAAGTTTGACGAGACATCGTTGTCCAAAGACTCTGTGGCGACAGAGATATCTTCGATACATTTCTTGTAAATGTCGTGGTTGGGTGCGGCTAAAGCGTTCTTGCTTTGAACCAAGTGGTGAATGTTGTGAATGTTCTCGTAGTTTGCATTCATGGCTTGGGCAATTTGCTTGGTGCTTGTTGTACCAACGATATGTAAGACAGGGGCGAATTCTGCGAAAGCGCCTGCAATACCATTAATTGCCGAGAGCTCACCAACACCAAATGTGGTAATGAGAACACTCAAGCCTTTGATAACTTTGGAGTAACCATCGGCGGCGTATGCAGCATTAAGCTCATTGCAAATACCAATAAACTCCACCTCATTAGCGAGAGATTCACTGTATAAATGTTCCAATAAGGCCAAGTTGAAATCGCCTGGAATTCCGAATATACTGCGAAGCTTGGGGTTTGCTTGAAGAACTCTAATGAAGAGGTACTCTCCCAATGGCATACACTCTGTGGTAGGCATGGACAGGAGACTCTCCTCCGAGACTGGTCTTGTAATAACAGGAGCCATTTTTTTGTTGTTGAAATGTTTTTGTTTATTTCATGTTTCAAAGAATGGGGATCTTTGTGTCATTTTATATTTTTTGGCAATGTTAACAATAGTCGCTTGGGTATGGGCTACTGGCCCGGCTAGCGGCGGCTAATCGCGGCTTGTCGCGGTTAGCTGGGGCTACTCGCGGAGATTACTTGAGCCGCGCGCGCTTAGCATCGGACCTTCAGTCTAGACACAAAAATATAATTAAAGTGATATAAGCAAATATCATTTACCTTGAAAAAATTGGATTAAATTACTTTCTATTCAATAGATGGTATCTCCAATAATTGTTTAAATAAGCTTTGCGTGTGACTGCAGTTGCAAGCTTGAGGGAATGTTATGGCTAGCCGAGAGGCAGGAAACAATGGCACAGTTGAATGAACGGCTCTCAAATCCATTGTAGTAGCTCATAATTACTGTCGTTAGTTTTTGCCTTTATTACTCGTCTACGGGCTCGGTTACAAGAGGAACCGAGAAGATCATGAGTCAGAATTCCATGAACGAGCGGCTTTGTCTCGTTTTTCCGTAAATCTTTCGGAGCGATGAACTTTGGATCTTGGTCAGTGTCAATTTATTAGCTCTTTTATGTGATTTACTTCCTATTCAAGCTGATTCACTATGGTATGCTTGCAGATCATTGATTATACTAAGGGATCAAAGACAGTTGAATGCATCGATAATTTTTAATTGTATCTTTTTTTTTCCTATATGCTTTTTGTATTGTTTTTTTTTTTTTTTTTTCCTCTTTATTACATGTTTAGAGATGCGTTTTTGTTTCTAATTTGCAACCATAGATTCCGATTTGCCGTCGAAACTAGAAACACTTCAGAAAATGAATTCAACATGATAATCAAAATTCTCATTATTTAAATTTTTTCTATAAAAGATCAATAAAAGATCAGTATTCATTCTCAGATTTCTTATGCTTGTAATCGAAATCCACCTATAGTGTCACTTAGAACCAATAAGAGACTGAACTTCTTTGTTCAATAACAAGAGAAGAAGAAATAATAGAAAAAAAAAAAAAAAAAAAAAGAAATGAAACAAAAATTAGTCAATAATTATCTTTCTTAGATTCAATTCAATACACATTCTATCCACATCCTATATTTCACTCTCGTATCGATAACATGCGAATCATGTGCAACTTGATCAGTACTAGCAAGCGTCATAAAAAATGCAATACGTCGGCAGAGTTGGAGACTACGTCTATAACCAATGGAACTCCCTCAACCCGGCAACACTTTCCGGTGCAATTGACATTCTTGTGATCGAGCAACCCGATGGTTCGCTTCAATGTTCCCCTTGGCATGTACGGTTTGGAAAGTTTCAAATCATCAAGCCACTGGACAAGAAAATCGACGTGTACATCAATGATCAAAAGACAGACTTGCCAATGAAACTTGGAGAAGGAGGAGAGGCCTTTTTTGTTTTTGAGACGGACTCCAATGACCTATCTCAATCCGTTGTCACTTCACCTGTCATCAGTGCAGCGAGCTCGCCACCCATGAGCCCGTCCGCAGAGTCTCAGGATACGAAAAACGAGTTCGAAGATCTTGATTTGAATCTGAATGTTGCTCCAAACTCGGATGAAATTGAGAGCAAGATCCGCTTGTCTTCATCACCTGCTCCTTCGACTAGAGCAGGAACGCCAAGTTCGCCCAGAAGCGAAGCACTGCGAATAACGTTTGAAAAAGTGAAAAATATTACAAAAAAGCTTAATATTCCGTCAAAAATTGATATCAACGGTGACGTTATCTTAGATATGGATGGCTACAAACCTAGCGCAGAGAAGAATATTGCTCTGTCTGACAAACTTGTTCATGATATTTTTCTTAAAGAGATGTACAATTCCCTAGAAGGCGCTGAAGGTGGCAATATGGATGAGGGAAAGCCAGGCTTCACTGAGTACGACCTTCTCCAAAGTGTTATCAAGAAAGACAAGGATGGCTGTATAAGAATCATTAACAAAGATCCTGAGATGGAGTTTCTAGATTCAGCAGAAGATGTGGAAGCCGCAACACTACAACTAGCTCCTGAAGTTGTCACGACTACTGCTCCTGAGGGTTCAAACATCGACCCGAACGAAGACAAAGTGTATATTAAAACGTTGAGACTCACGTCTATGCAATTGGCCGAAATGAAGCTTCAATATGGCCGTAACAGGTTGAAATTCCGTCTTTCGCAAGGAACCTCCCAGATTGAGTCTGATCTATATCTTTGGAAATCCACGACTCCTATTGTCATTTCCGATATTGACGGAACGATAACGAAGTCGGATGCCTTGGGACATGTTCTTAATATGTTTGGCAAGGATTGGACACATCCTGGTGTTGCAAACCTCTTCCAAGATATCAACAAGAATGGATACAACATTCTTTATTTGACAGCCCGGTCTGCGGGCCAGGCCGACACTACAAGACAATACCTAGACAGTATTAATCAAGATGGCATGCGATTACCCAAGGGTCCCGTTATTCTCAGTCCTGATAGAACAATGGCGGCTTTGAGACGTGAAATAATCCTTAAAAAGCCCGAAGTTTTCAAGATGGCCTGTCTTCGTGATATCAAAAGTTTATTCTTTCAGAAAAAAGAAAGTAAGGACAAGAATAGAGACGAAGAAGAGGACGAAGAAGATGACAGAACGCCATTCTATGCAGGGTTTGGAAACAGAATCACTGATGCTATTAGTTACAGAAGCGTAAAGATCCCCTCGCATAGAATATTTACCATTAATCCAAACGGAGAGGTACATATGGAGTTGCTTGAGCTCGCTGGCTACCGCTCGACTTACTTGCGCATTGGAGAATTGGTAGACCAGTTTTTCCCTCCTTTGAGATACATTGCCGACTTCAATGGGTACTGGGACCAGGATCAACTAGATAATTACATGAGCAAGAGGGATGGAGATCTCACGGATGACGACGGAAATAGATCTCCGGTGTGTCCAGGGTCACCACGAAGCATTAATTCGGCAGAACACATTTTCAGGGCCGACGAAAAGTACACAGATCTCAACTACTGGCGAGAGAACCTAGATTACCTCAGTGATTTGAGTGATGAAGAAGATGACAGTACTGGCGAGCAGAAGTCAAGTCCAAGTCTGCCAAAATTTCTCGCCCTGTCACCACTTAGCTCACCGAAGTTTCCTGCTACCAAGCCCCGGGATTCTAGCCCATCACAGTTCTCATTATCTTCAACAAAAGACCGCCCTCTTTCATCTACGTTTTCTTCACCTTTAAAGTCTTTCATGGGTCGCTCTTTAAAGACGGAACCTAAGCCTATGAAAGACATCATTGGGCAAGATAACGACTCTGCAAATGTGACCATAGACGATGATGAATATTTTACAGATGATTATGATGACGATGAGGAAGCTGATCAATCTGGCCATGACGATGGTGAAGATGACGAGGAGGATGAGGATGATCATGATGATGAAGAGGAGGACGACGAAGACGATGATGACGACGAAGAAGAAGAAGACTATGATTATACTAGTGATGAAGATCAAGAACTGGAGCTAGCTGATCAAAGCTTGATTCCTTCTGATGATGAGGAAGATGAGGAGGAGGACGATATCGACCAAGAGTTACTTGACGACGGGTTAGACCTTGATGACGATATAGACGAGGATGACATTGATGCTGAAGGTATCGAAGAAGACCTTACCCACAAGAACGACATGGCAATTCAGGACTCCGAGAAAGATGAGGCAAATGGCGTGCCCCAGGCTGAAATCACCACCGCTGGTGAGATGCTCAAAAAAATGAAACTCAAACAAGAGATTTGATGGGTATATTAGGTAGAGAATAAGATTTTTTTTATTTTTAGTGAGAATCGAATTGGGTTGAATCTAATTGAAATTGTTATTTAGTGAAGTGTAGAAAAAACTTGTCTTTAGAATGAGAAGCAGTCTGCATAAAAAATTTCAAATATAGGTAGATAAGGGGATTAAAACTACAGTAGAAAATTAAAAAACTAAATATATTAAATCGGGCGTGTTTATGCGTAAGATATGGTTTCGTGGTCTAGTTGGTTATGGCATCTGCTTAACACGCAGAACGTCCCCAGTTCGATCCTGGGCGAAATCATGTTTTATTTTTTGCATGAATTAATGTTTCGAAGGAAGATATTCTGTGTCTCTACAAGAGTTGTTAATATGTGTCAAGAATTAAATTGAAGGACTCGAAAAAATCGAGCAAAGAAAAATAAGGGTTCGGGGCCTTGTACTAATACATTAGCGAAACGATTCTTAATGTAGAGAGAGAGTCAATAATTTGTGTGAAAGAAGTTTTAATTTTTTAAGCCATTTCTAGGCCGCCAAGCCACAATTTCTTTCAAAAGAAGTGTATTGCTAAATGCTATGAAGACCATCCAAAAAAGAAAACCCAAGATTTTACGGCCAAAGGTTGACTCATCAAACCTTACTCGTCTTCTTCCTCGTCACTCGACATTCCTTCATCGCTATCATCAGCATTACTCTCAGCGTCGTCGTCTCCATCAACTTCATCATCATCAATGTCGTCGCTGTGACTTCCACTCTCATCCTCATCATCATCATCATCATTGGCTGGGTTTACCTCGCTCCATTCAATATAATTCTCCTTGATAATCTTTTTACACACTGGCAACACCATTGGGTCAAATGGGAAATAAGCCTCAAGATCCAAAAATTCTTGCTTGTGTCTGAAATTACCAAATGAAGAAGGTAAGCTTGAATTTCCTTGTGTCATGCGCTCCCGCTTATTGTGTTCTATAATGGAGTAGCAGTAACACACGTTTAATTTAGTCGCAAGCTTAGCGAAGATAAACACAACTGTCTCATCACAGTACTTCAAAGGATTGAACTTTGCAATTATAGCCCTCTGTAAAAACTTGTCCAATTTGCATTCCCACTCACTTTCACCTGCTCTTATCTCCTCCGCAGGCCGGCTGAGTTGTTGATGTCTAAAGCAGAAGATATATAACAAAGCTTGGAAAGCAGCGTAGAACAACTTGAATCTCTCCATACCACCAGCAGATGAAGAGTTCGAGTTAGTCAAGTCGTGAACTTCCAGCTCACGCTCGTCAATGTATTTGGTGATCCAGCCAATCAAATAACTCACAATGAACACAACCTGGTGTTTTGTGAGATTTCTTGCTCTTGCAATATACGATGACAAGTATTGCAATGCTTTTAGCCTTTTCTCTGTAATTTCTAAGGGATTAAATGCAATATCAATAAGCAACACTAAATAGGAGTCGGCTAACTCAGGTTGGCATTGAGATACACGAAACAATAAAAACTGAATCAGTTTCGTGAAATGGGTAGGTAATATATGAGTTTTGAACAACGAAGTAAGAGTGTTGAAGAGATCCACACCCTTTCCCGAGCTCAACTCTTCTGTGGTGAAAGAAAAATTTGTTGCATTAATGAGTAATTCCATTATGGAGTCAAGTTTGGAAACCAATTTTTTAATGTTTCTGGTAGAAGTGATGGTGTACACTTCGTCTACTGTTTGGTTTTCTTCATCGTCCTCTGCAGCATCTTCATCATCAATCTCATCATCAGACCCATCAATAAGGCTTTCAATGCAATCATCATCCAAATCATCAAGCTCGTTTTGGAGTTCAACATCAAGCTTGATGCAGCATTCTACAATCATCTGCCAAATGTTAAATTGCAAATCCGGGCAGTATCTAATCATGTCCAATGAGTTACTGACGTAATTTAACAACTCCTTACCAGATGCAGATAAATGATGGGGGAAATTCTTGATAAGAAGTTGTGGGATGGAATTAATGCTTGTTGGGAAAAATGCTACAAATGCTTTAAGGACCTTGTGATGAGGGAAAGCATCGTCGTGAACATCACAGAAACCACGAATCAACTTCTTCAACACATCATGCAAGTATTTAGGGATAGAGGAAACGAGAACGCTCAAAAAATTAGAGTATGACTTAAGGAACTCGGAGTAGCCAGCCCTTTCGGTAAGAGACTCGTTTTGCCAGTCGTACTTCAAGATAGCTGCGATGAGGGCAGAAGAGGGGGCATTGTCGAGCTTAGAGATATTGAGAGTAAGAGATTTTAAAACAATTTCAAAATTGGGCAATGAAATGCTATCCTTATGCGAAAGAGGTAAATTAATCTTGTTGGTCAAGGAATTAAGTTGAAGAGAATCATTCTAGAAAGTTAGTACCAGTTGTAACACAATGACAAGAGACGGACCAGAAACATCGCCGAAACCTCAAAGACAATATCAAAATGCCATGGTCAATCAGGAAAGAGTCAAAACTATATGAAACCGAGGGCTTCTCGGTGGCAAACGGATCAGACATACCTTTTCCATTGAGTCCATGGCGGACTTGACAAAGAGACTGTACATTTTCTCGGAAAAAGCTTCAGAATCATTCTCAGACCTAAGACGTTTTTCTTCAGGTAGGTTTTCTGCCAGGATTCTTCGCTTCCGACTTAACGGGTCATGCACTGACATTATCATTTCAAAAGAGAAGTAGGTGATGAGATAGATTTTTGATGGGCCTGCAGGGGCGATGTAAAAGTGCGCCATGGCTGCAAATTTGAGGGGAAGTTCGAGTTTCTGAGCGACTGGAAGAAGAATATGTACTGTCAAGAGTATAAATAAATTAAAAAAGTAGAAGAGGGCTTTCAATTTTTGTTTAGTTTTGAGAGAAAATTAAAAAAATTCTGGAAAATCAAGTTCGTTCTTGGTCTATCGGTACAGGAAGGAAATAAAGTGTGGAAAATCCTAGAGCGAAGATAATATATTTAATAGAAATTGTAAATTAATTTTTTTGTAAACGATCGCATACAGAAAATATTTTTTTTTCTAATTTGATCATTATTGTATGACTGATAATATCTTGTTTGGTCCATGTTTCATGTTTGTTTTGGCTAGAAATAATTATCCCTCTTTAAGTAGTTACTCACACGACTTAAAAACTTCCACAATATTGGATTTAAAATTTGAAGAAGCATAAGACTGCTTGAAAAATTGTATAAATATACATATTATCTCTGTATCAAGTTTATATGGAAGCTCAGTCGATAATGATGGATATCTGCTCTGAATGATCTGGCCTACGATTGACATTGGCTTGAATGTCATAAATCAAAAACAATTGAAAATTTGAACATCATTTAAACAAACGGTAATAAAGCATCTTATACATTCCTTCTCCAGGAGGCATAAACTCCGTGGTCTTGACTACTCTCCTCTAGACCTCCGTGAACTTTTCTGCTCATGCTACGAAACCCTGAAATTATTTTGTTTTGAGGCACATTAAGTAGCGACATTTATAGGCGGCAAGTAAATTAATTTGAAATACATCTTCAATTAGGTATTTGGGACTTTATTACCCTTCCATCAAAAGAAGATTCAACATTAACCCAAATTTTAAGGTGAACAAGTAAGATTTTTGCAATAAAATTTTTTGGACATTTCTATTAAAAAAAGTGACAAAATTTGGCCAAAATATAGATTTTATATCATAAGATCTTGATAAGTTTTGCCCTACATGTTCAGCCCAGATAAGACATACACCAACTCCACAAAGAATGCCAATTGTGCTCAGGGCTGCCCCATGCATTCATATTGCGGACCATCTCTCTCGAAAGGCCGATCTGAGTTATGGTATCCTCCTAGGAAAGTCCTTTTCCAACAAACTTTTACTCTCTGAAGCCTTCGATCTAAAGATCACTAATGGTGAGATAGACCAAGAGTTTCTTCGGAAGAAATTACTCTTGCACCAGAAAGTTTCACCCCATCTCAGTTTGGTTGGAGTTTATTCTATTGAAAAAGCAGGGATCCCTGACCTGTCATTCTTTTCCAATATTCCGTTCACACGTTCTGATTATCCGTTATTGTACTTAGAAATGCCAGAAGTGAACTCGATACAATGCTTCTCCGCAGAAACTGGAGATTACATAGACGTCACTCTTAGTCCTGGAGAGGCTGAGACTATAGCCATTTCTACCGTCCAAAATCATCAAAACTACACTCAAGAAGAACAACAGCTTATACAAGAGAACAGTTCACTACTAGCACAATCGATGGAACAGTTGAACAAGAGAGTCCAAAATATCTTATCAGATCACTCATTAGGATCCGAGCGAGATCGGATATTGGTGCGTTTGGCACAATTGCTTGCAAACTACAAGGGCACATCCGAATCAGAAAACTTTCAATTAACAACTTCTCATATATGCTTGTTAGCTGCAGAGCTTTCTGCAGTTACAACGGCTACAGCACAAGTGAACAAGAGAATAACAGGGTTGAGTAAAAACAGATAACATTTGTATATAAAATCTAACTTCTTTTGAAATTCGATGAAGTCCATTGAAAGTCAAGGACCTTCATCTTTCTAGGATGACACAGAATCACACATTTCGTCGCGCTGCTCATCAGTAGGAACTAAACGGTCATAAATTTCGTTTCTTGATTTCTTGACCTTCATGATTGTTCCCGCTTGACGTGTTCCAAACTTCTTAGTTAACTTCAGATAGAACAATCCACAAGCGTTGCACAAGGTTCGAGAGCCTTCAGGTCCCTTGCGCCATTCTGGAGTATTCTCCAGTCTGCACTGAGTGCAAATGGTGTTGGCCTTTTTCTTGCGGCCCCTCTTCTTTGGGATCTTCAAGTTACTTTCGCTCTTTGCAGTCAGCAGACGACGCGAGTCACCGGAATATCTCAATTGTATTAAAGTTTGTTCAGGCGAACCGTCTAAAGAGGATATGGAAGGACCTCGCGAGTACACAGTATAATTTTGTGGCTGGTAGTTTTGTGGTGAATACACTTGCTGAGGATGATAAGAAGCTTGGTAAAATGAGGGCCGAGAGACAGTCTCAATCGGATTACTGTATAATTCATTAGGCAATTGAAGACTGACGCAAAACTCCTTGAATGATGGAAGACTGATCGAGTTTCTTAACACGTTAGCATTGGGATATGTGTATCCCTGTGGCCTTGGTATAGCATAGTCAGGTAGAAGCAGATTTACCTGCGGTGGATAGAGCTGACTTATGGGCGGGTTCATTATTAAGAAAGAAAACTGATGATAAGATTTTGATGTTTATGAAAAAGATGGTATCTTCAAATGTCTGGCAGAGCAATCGAGTTTTATTCATCATCTGATGCGGAAACAGTAATTATAAGTCTTTGCAGAAATTTGGTTTCGGTTTTGTTAGTTTACGGAATGTTTTTTTCCGTTGCATCCGAATCTGTGGCATAATACGATCTTAGCATGCCCCAGCTTCCCTAGCTATTACACTGCTCTCTATAATTCCGCCTTTCTGTTATTTATCCTTGAATATCCGTGAGATATAGACACTCACGGGTTCTTATCGCGATGGACCCTGCCGATAGTGGAAACCTTCTGTAAATGCTATTCCGAGCTTGTTGCAACTGCCACAATCGGGCAAATTTACAAATTAGATTAACTCCAGAACTCTGAGTAACATCTAGATATAGCTATGTGACAAAGCTTGCTTTTCTCTCCCAATCCAATTTCTTATCGTATCCAATAGATAGCCCAGGAACTTTGGTTCGTATTAGGATAGTCGAGAAGATTCTTTAGAAGCTTGGCGCCTACGGACCTTCATGCAAGGATAAAGTCTCTTTTGAATCCACCGATTATTGATATTCAAAGAAATCAGAAAAAATTAAACATTGAAGCATCTCTTGAACTTTTCATAATTGGCATATCAAATGTAAAGCGACTATTTGACAAGCAGTCAAGTGGCTAGACAAAAGAAATACACTATAGCATAAAATTTTATGGGCAGCATCTATTGTTTTTATCACAACACTTTGTACTGTTTCGTAAGCCTAATAATCAATTAACGCCTGTATATAAACGGGTCCTCTTGTACCGATCAGGAAAGTCGAATACTATATGCACACACTCATGTTTCAAATCTGACATCTGAAACTCATTTCTGAATCGACCTGATTCATTCACTTCTTCCACTCCCTAAACCACCAGACATCACAAAGTAATCTTAAAGCGCTGAAAGGCTTTAGATTGGCATATTTCAGTTTCATTTGAAATATATCCTAGCTTTTACCTTGTTACAAAGGTGCGGTTTTACGGAAATACTTTCTTCCCAATCACCAACTAATCAACTGAACGTACAGCACTCGAGGTTTAAAACCTACAGTTCTGATATTCTCATTCTTGCTATAAAACTTGAAAACCAGGTTCTTGATTTCAATTATTAGAATCTGGCCAAGTTGTCGAGGATCTCGTCACCTGAAACATCAATACTGACTCACTTGAAACACCACACCGAGCAATTTTTTCAGACAAAAGTTTTACCACAATGGTAAAAGCCAAAGAGATCCCTCGTGATGAAGTAGCCACTACGATCGAGTCGGTGAAGTTGGTCGAAGATATGAAGTTCTTTCTTCTCACTGCACCAGCTAATTGGCTTGACAATCAAATCATCAGAAGATATTGCTTGAACAACGAAGAGGGGTATGTGAGCTGCGTTAGGTGGAATGGGCTATTTTTCATTACTGGTACGGACATTGTAAGGTGTATAATGTACAAGTTTCATCACCTCGGTCGAACCATTACCGACAGAAAGAAGTTCGAGGAGGGTGTCTTCCTGGACCTCAGAAACTTACGGGTTGGAAATGATGCAATTTTGGAGAATCCAAAATCAGAGTTCTTAGATTTTTTACACAAGAACCAATGCATTAGAACACAGAAGAAGCAAAAAGTCTTTTTTTGGTTCAACGTGGCGCACGACAAGTTGATGGCCGATGCGCTTGAAAGGGACATTAAACGTGAGCGTTTGAAACAATCTACTGTGTCTGTAGCTCTGAGAGAACCCGCGCTCTCGTTTGAGTATGATAATATTAGTGAGGTATCCTTCGAGGACCAATTATCTGCGCACTTAGCAAAGGCACAATTTAAACCTACTGCACTCAAGTCAAACAAGACAGACTTGAATGATAATGCTGCTGTGAGCGCAAGCGCCAATAGCTCGGACTCCTCCCAATATGAGGGCGTAGAGTCGCCAGTGGAAGGTGTACCTATAAAACGTTCCATCGAACCACACGCAGATCCAAGAGATATCAAAAAGCCGCGGCGCGAGTTCAATGAAGATGACTTCCCGTTGGATTACTTGGACCAGCACGATAATTACTCCGCGTCCACACACGAGATATTCCCTCAACTAGATCAATTGTATCCTCCTTATTATGGTTACTCTCCGGGCTATTACTCACAAGCGGGATTTGCTTCTATGTTCCAAAGAAGTCCTATTAATATTGCGAAGAATGATGACTACATTCTTGAGCAAACTCCGTTGCCTAAAATTCCGACTATGGCACAACTGATGTTAATTCCAAGACTGGCCAATGACAACTTATCCATGCCTATGTTGCCACCTTTGAGTGCAATTACTGGATTATGGTCCAATTATGGTTCTAGTTATCCATTGCTGGCCACAGATACGGGAATGCCGGCCGAGCCTCCCTCAGCGCAAATATCTGCTTCTCAGATACCAAACTCTTTCGAAAACTTCTGTCAAGTTAATGGAAGCGAGAAGCGAAAAGAAACAGTCGATCATCCATCTAAAGACAAGGCAGGCAAATCCAGTGCATATGGTGATGAGAATGGCGGCAGGACCGACACTGGGACTGGGCATGAAGATGGAAACAAAATTCCAACTCCGGACTCTGCAAAACACGCAAGCGAAGTCTGACACCGCTGATTATGTTCATTTTAGAGGCAGCCGGATCTGCTCCAAAGGAGAGTAGTCTCTGCATCCTTTTTATTCCTTCGTTAGTAAAACGTAATTACCTAATAAATTCTTCAAAACATTTTTTTTACAATTGAAATGAATACTTCACTTAAATGAAATTCAGTTTCTTTACGTTCCGGTTTTGCTGGAGATTTTGAATGCATTAGTACCAAGTTCACTTAAATAGTTGATTATTGGATTTAATCGTTGCTGTAATACTCGATAAGCTTTTTGTCAGGAGTTGTCAAAGATTGCATGATATCCAACATGCAATGGTATGCCGGTGGTCTCTGCCCGTTAGGATTTTCAGTGGTTTTATCAATCGCCTTACATGCCCTCAAGAACAAACCATATGTCTTAAAGGTAGCCTTTCGAATACGTGCAGAATCATGGTTTAGGAATGGGCGGAGCACAGTGTCCAATTTGAAGACCAACTCCTCGGTTACAAGTAACACCAAAGTATTTGATTCCAGAAGCTGGGACAAAGCCTCCACAAGGAACTGCAATAGCTGATCCAGATGGTGGCTGGAATTGTGGAGAGTTGAAAAGATAGTCAGAAACAATTCGGCGCTGGAGTACATGCCACACAACATCTCTATAAACACCTCTCTCAAAGCTAACTCCAATACGTACTCTTGATCATTATCAGAGGCGATGGAGCCACAAACACTGACAACGGCGGCCCATACATGTTTGAGGTTCATTTGGTAGCGGCAAACTAGCAACTGCTTTAAAACCATCAAACCAATTAGTTTATCAGAAGAAGGAACTTCAAGGTAGGCAAACAAGGAAGCTTCGACCATTGCAAAATCGGGGGGTGCCAAAAGGGTATTGTTTGATTTCTGATTTATTTGTAAGGTCTTAAGTAATGTTGAGAGTTGAGAGTTGGTTAAAAGACCGCGCTCCATATCATGACAGATAATACTTATAGATTCCTTTTCCTCGACAGAATCGCCAGTGACTGAGAGGCGAGCAATCAGAAAGTTAAACCAATTGAATTCCGTATAGCTGTAGTCCTTTGCCTTTTGTGGAGAACCACCTTTTGGATCTTCAAAGATTGTGATAGGTCGACTTCTTGTAGCCATACGGTTGAGTGGGTCCACTTTCTCAATAAATGACTCTATACTGTTGGAAAAGTTAGATAGTTTGACTTGCGCAAAGTCTTCGACCAAGTCGCAAGCCTGGTCAGAGTTGAGCTTGGCGACAAAATCAGAATTCATGGCCTTTGAATCAGATTTTGCAAAGATGTTTTGAAAGGACCTTTCCGGATCTTTACTTGAAGGGTCTGGAATAGGATTCGGCGACTTCTCAATTGACTCGATGCTCTCATCCTTGGAGGTTTCATTGTTTGTACTGGAGTTGTCGTTGGTGTATGCAGCTTCGTTCGTGATTGGCACTTGGTTTATGTCCTCAATACCACTAGGATTCTCCCACGTCATGATTTTCTCGGGGCTTTCAAAGTCGGATTCCATTTTTACAAGACCCTCGAAGTCGCCTTCTTTCGCTATAGAGTTCAAGGCTTCCTTCGAAGAGTTAAGCTTAGAGGGGAAAAGCATGGTGAAGTCGGATGGATGCTTGAGAGGCAGGAATGATGATGCAGCTGCGCCTGGTGCAATTAGTGTAAATTCAGAAGGATTGAGAGTTACGGCGTCTTCCCTAGCCAAAGTGACCTTTGGCCCTAATCCAAGTAGGTTATATACTTCTTTCTGATTTTGTGATGTGGCTAAATCTAGCTGGCTCGAAAAAGCTTCCCGATCTTTGTCATACAAGCCTTGGAGAAGAATTCGGTATGAGTCAATAATGTGTGTTTGGTATACTATTGGAACTAGGCCAAATAAGATGGTCAACATCTTTGGTAGTGCCAATAAGCACGATTCTGAAGTAGTCACGCGGGTCAACACGTCAATCAGTATGGCTAAAATTGTGCCTTTGTATTTGATGAGTTGCATCACCAATGGTTTGTTTCCTGTAATGTCATCCATATTACATATATGACCAAGGATAAAGTTGATGGAGTCGCATATTTGCTCAGGAGCCAAGTGAGAGCTTACAACGTTGAAACATTTATCTGGCTCCGCGATGGTCACAAAGCATGTTCGCAAAAAATCCTCAGCGCTGAGACATTTGACGAGCTCTTTTGAAAGCGTTTTGTCCAGGAGTATTGCAGAAAAAAGATAAGGGTGAGTAATTGAAACCAGGGTGATTAAGGATTGCAATTTGGGTGCGATTGGCATTTCACTGAAGAATAACTTTGACAACATTCTTACTCCGTTTTCAAGCTGCCTCGTTCCTTTACTTGCCAATAAGACCGCAACAGAGTCAGAGTCAGCTTCTGCAAAAGATGTAGAAGACTCAAGCGCTGGCAAGTCGTTGAAACCTTTTGGTGCATAACTTGCCGGTGGCACGGTGCTTGGCTGTTTCGTCTCATGCAACGTTGAAGACCGAACACCACTCCCTCTATTAGAAAGGGCGCTGCCAAGATGTGAATTTCCTGACACGAAATGATACAGGGAACTTTCCCCTTTTGTTTCGTTTGAAAATTTATTTGCATGTGAGTCATTTCCGTTAGTGATAGTAGCATTGGACGAGTTTTCGATAGAGGCATCCATTGGAAAGCTCGGAGTACGCGAGCAAAAGCCATTGCGAGAGTTGCTACGAGAGATGGTCTGCTGATTCCGTAATTCCCGGTTCTTGGCTATTATAGCCTCTTTAATCGAGGGACGCGTATTACGAACATTGACAACCGGAGCTGCTGGCATGCAACTCTTTGGACGAGATCTTTCCAACGCCTTGACGGTGTTTGAATCTAACCTTGATTCTAAGACCGTTGCAGCATCAACAGCCAAGATGTAATAACGCCAGAATGCATCTTTGGCAGCTTGACGTACTTGCACGTTAGGGTCTGGTAGAAGCTTGAGAAGCACGCTTTCCATGACTTCACAGCTAGGTGGAACGGGCCACAGCTTACACGTTCTAAGCATGTAAATCTGCAGCCAGAATGCGGAGTAAGAGCGAACGCTAGCGCTTTTTTCTTTTGACGAAAGGAATATTTTTTGGGCCGACTTTGTCGTGAGGATTGTGTTTGCAAAAATGGCTGATACTACGATATGAGCATTGATACTTGTAAGATGTTTCGTGTTGGAGCAGAGGCGAAGCAAAGTGGGCCAAAAGAGGTCAAACAAGACCAGAAACTCGTTATGTAGAAAAAGTGCCAATTCTTTAACAAGTTGACATGAATTAAGACATAAACTTGTCCGGAGTGACAAAAGCCCTTTGCAAATCATCTCGCTCGCGTCTTTAATGGCAAGAAAGAACGTATGTGGGTACCTTTTGCTCACATCTGCGCGAAGAAGGGTTCTTATTCGATTAATAGCCTTCTCACGGAGATTCCAATTCTTTTCAGTCTCTTTGCCTTCGAAGCATGGCGCAACTGATGAGAATATATGCAAGAGCTCTTCCTCATTTTCAAGTATCGCAGGCTTGATTCCCTCCTCCATTTGATATCCCGTAAGCGAATTAAGCAACTCTACGAGCTCCTTATTTTCGTTTAAAGATTCTGAGTTGGGATTCGCTTCAATCACTGGCTTCGGGGTTTGAACCGGTGCCGGTTTCGGCGCCAGCTTGGGTGCCAGGACAGCAATTGAAGATGCAGACAAAATAGAAATGTTATGAGACATTTTGTTCCGTGTCTCATACTTACGCAGAAGCGCAGCATCTGTGCCAATGATCGAAGTCCGTAGTGTCGTGCTCACGTTGGTAGCTTCCAATATCTTTTGTAGATCGAATTTATGTAGGCTGTTATGTTTGAGGTCGAAATAATTAGCGAAAAGGATCTTGATGTTGGATACGAGTTTACCGTCGTTAGGATTGTGGCTAAGAATTTGCACCAACGCTTGGAAGTATGGATGTAGGTCGATGTTGGCGTTGATCAGTAATAGGGAGTTGAGCCAAACTACAGACTCATTGGCAAGAAGTGGTCCACTTTCCAATCCTAATTCTACCACAGCACGCTCAGTTTGTTCAGGAGCACTGAGCCAGTACGCCTCTAGAGCTCGGCGTGCGGACAACTTCATAGAACTTCGGACATCTGCAAGTTTTGGAATCACTATCGGTAGAACTACCGGGGCTACATTGACCAAGATTGTACCACGCCTATCTTGAATACTGACACGCTTAACCAAATGAGAAACCAGACTAAAAGCTAGCGATTGGAGCTCAGGGTTCAGAAGTTTCATGGCTATTGCGAGTGCTTCAAAGTACTTGGGCACCGAGGCTAGGTCGACATTGTCTTTCTTTACATGAGTCTTGAACTGTGTCAAAACATTGGGTCGGTCACTAGGCGAACTTGTAAGAATTGCACGATGAAATGCGTCACCTGAAAGAGCCATTGAGTTTTCTTTTTGATTATGCAAGATGAAAATCTAGGTTTGGAAGCGGATGAAATCAGGTAGACGAAGTGAAGTTTCGAGCAATAAATGAATTGATATACAATAACTAAGAAAAAGAGCACGGAGACGGGTATTTTTATGAATGTCGGGCTGCGTTGATGTATGTGTCGCTTTGTAAGTATAGAGAGTTTTAGAGGTAAACATTAGAGTGTATAGAGTGTAATATAAAGAAAGGAAGAAAACTCAGATTTCAGATCACAAAAATTAATAAAATAAGCTTATCTGTAAGGAGACGATTATTATTGTCTTCGAGGTAGATTAATTTCACTAAGTAGTTTTATTCTTTATCCTTGTAATTACCATGTAACTCAAACACTATCCTCTCAACCAAATTTTGTTCCATAAGGTAAAGATTAATTTTAACATAGCTGGATTTATATGCCAAGAAGTTTACTCTTTGGCAACCATCCAAATAATACCCAACACGACTATCAGCATGCCCATAATCAACTGAGACTCCTTCTTTGTCACCTTGTGCAAAGCTTTCGATTCGTAGCCTTTATTTGAAAGAGCAACACGAACAATTTCAGGTTCATTGTATGTAAAGTTCTGACCGGGAATTCCGGCACCCTTGACTGCTGAGAAAAGCAGCTCTTCAACGTCCTTGACAGCAACATCTTGTACGTTACCAAAGAAGTCAGTAAGTCTGACAGTGGCTGGGTCTCTTGAGTATAAGTCCGTACGGATTCCGGGATGAGAATGGACATTTTCAAAAGTGTATTCATCAAAAAGCTTGTCTATTGTGATCTGCGAATTTTTATCGATTTTCTCCAAAAACTCGAGAGTGTAGAAAGTAAAACGATCAATCACCGCAACTCCAACATCAAGATCAGAATGATGCGAATAGGAGCTCTCATCAATACGCGAGGAGCCCACGCAAAGGATGTTTGGCGAATAGATCTTCAGATACATTGTGTTGGCTTGACAAGTATCAATCATGAAGAAGATCTCCTTGTATCTCTTCTTCTCGTACATCTGCTGGAACGCGTCAGCCAAGTCGTACGCACCAATTTCTTCTGCGTCTTGAAATTTCAAGAACTCGTTTCCTCCGTGACCTGTTAAGTATATGAACACGTTGGAGTTCTCATCTGTAAGTAAGCGCTTACTTCTGGGGTGGTCGTCACCCCATCTGTCCGTGAGCAAGCGAACAAAGTTTTCTACAGTGACCTCATACCCGCGGTAGTCTACCTCGATATCGTCTCCATATAAGTCTATTGCTTGGTCCATATTATTAAAGATTGTTCCTGGGAACGCATTGCGGGGGTTACAGGCAATGTCATCAGCCATCATAAGTACAATTTGCGAGTCTGGTACACCTAGACGTTTTACAGTACGGTACAAACTGAGTGTGTTTGCCATGTGTCTATAATTGAACCAGAATCTTGAGGTGGATACAAGGACCGCCCAATTGTTCGTGTGGCCTGCCAGACTAAGCGGTTTTTCCGTTAAAGCTTCATCGGGTGCTTCCGTAACATCTATAGCACACACAGAATATAGTAGTGTGAACGTAAACCAAAGGTGACTGAGTCTCATGGTGTTGGTGGTGGTTTGTAAGCGGGAATCTGGAGTATGAGACTAAAGTAGATACACAACACAAAGGCGTGAATTATATATATCGGTAACTTAAAGGAAAGTTGACACGTTTTAACAAAATTAATGATTCTAATGAGTTTACAAAATAACTTTTTTTTTCAATTTTCCCTGGAGAGTTTCGGGCATATATTGGATTGATTTGCACCCAAAGGCAATTGCAATAAGCACAGATCCATGCGTACATCTAGGCGATCATCGTTTGGAATTACGAAAATGCTGATATTCTTTGGCCAGCAAAAGTACGATTTATTTTCTATTTGATTATCGTAGAATCCTCAACGCTCACTAAGCTCGCGACATTAGTCCCCATTTCTTTCTTATTTTCAAGACCCATACCCTTCAAAGTTTTATACACATACCAGCATGACATCGAGTAATCAGCCGCTATAAGCATTGCCGTAACCTGCCTTTGCTCGATCTCGTTCAATTTACTCTTGAATGTTTCCAAAGCGCCGTCACCAAATAACGTTTTGACCTTCGTGGAATACTTCTTAAGCAAAAGATTTTTTTGCTTCTCCGTAGCAGGTCGCTTTTGAATATCAAAACGCGAATACTGGCTCTTGTTTTGACTGACTATGCCCAATAAGTAGGGTAATTCTCCTTTGTTGATAGGCAGCTTCCATTTTCGGGCACATTTGAAGTTGCTAGCCAATATTTGTCCTCGGGACGCGATTTCGAGAGTATACAAAGAGAATTTGTCGGTTTCAATCTCCCCGTTGGTTTCTATAAGCCAGTATAGGTTTTTATTACTTGAAACTGTTCCCCATACATTATACTCTAAGCGGACCCACTCATTTCGATCTGAGAAAAATTGCTGATTAATGTTTTTTATAATTGGCGTTTCAGTTTTAAAGAGCTTCATTAATTCGGAAAAGCCACCTCTTTGTTCCAATTTCACGTCCCAATCCTTTTCTCTGTTACTATTCAATAGTAACTCTTGAATACGATGTTGACGTTCATGTGCAGCTTGTATCTCCACCAGTTCATCATATTGAACCTTTTCCTCCTGAAGATCGCTAAACGATTTTTTGTTAATATTATGATTTAACGGAAGTCCAAAAAGAATGGGCACTGACAGAATACCAACGTTAGTTGCATCAACCATGTCTATAATGTGACAATGCTCCTTACCATGGTGAAGCCTAAGTCCACGGCCAATCATTTGGGTGAGTAATGGTCTAGACTTTGTTGGTCTTGCAAGTATAAGTGAGTCAATGTTGGGGATATCTGTACCTTCAGTGAATACCAATACATTACATAGAACCTCAATCTTTCCATTTTTGAAATCCTCAAGGATAGCACGCCGCTCATGCTTAACTGTATCGCCATAAACGTACTGAGCATTCACGCCTTGTGCTTGTAGAACTCCACATAATGTCTTACAGTGCTCTACGGAAACACAGAACACGAGCGTAGATTTAAGTCCAAGTTGCCTTTTGACTTCTTTATACGCACGAGCAAGCTGAAGATTGACCTCATCAGTATTAACCCTCCTGTCCAACTCAGCCTGTTTGTAATCGCCAGCATAAACAGGCACATCTGACAACGTCATGTCAAGTTTTATGGACAGAAAGCGCGCGTCACATAACTCGTGCTGCTCAATCATGGTAAGAAGGCTTCTCTCGTACGCAATCTCTTGAAATACGGTACCTAGACTCATTCCATCAGCTCTCTCTAATGTGGCAGTAAACCCTAGAGTTATTAGTTCCAGATCTTCCTCAAGCGCACCAAAGTAGTCCAAAATTTTCATCCAGGAAGTGGCAGTTGCGTGATGGCACTCATCAAGGACAATGGCCTTGTATTCGCTTGGATCGTACATACTTAGTCTTGTGAGACGCACAAGGGTGGGAACAGAACCGACGATAATGTCAGCAGAAGAAGTGGGTTTCTGTTTTTGCATGTCTATGGCAATTTCCAAATTCGGATTCACACGGCGAAGAGTCTGTGCAATTTGCCGTACAAGCTCCTCTTTGTGAGCCAATACAAGGGTCTTCTTTCGAGTACTCGGGCCCTGAATTCTTGGAATGAGATGAGACATAACCACAGTCTTGCCTCCTCCAGTAGCAAGAACTACTGCTGGTCTTTTGATTCCATTTTTTAAGCACAGAAGCACTTTCTTGATGGCGTCTGACTGATAATCTCTGAGTACTAGAGGCTTTGACATGACAGCAGAATAGAATCGACGAAACATGTTTTGAAACTCATAGAAGTTCAGTTATTATGTGTAAAATGAAAAAATGACGGAATTGAATGATATCGGAGCGAATGAAGATCGTAAAGAGTGTAATTATAAAATGGGATTTCATTTACCTGCACTGAAAAGTAAACAGTGACGGGCAGGTCAATTGAGACCAGTTTCAGCTGAATATTTTAAGAATCCTACAGATTTTCAAGTTTGTCTTTTGATTTTCTTTTTTATTCAAAGTTTTTGTAATAAGTAAATTAATCCCTGACGAATAATCGAAATGTGTTTCGTTGGTTGTGTACACATGGCTGCAAATCTGAAACGTTTACATACATATTTTTCAAAGTATTGAGATGAACCATGCGATCGTTACAAGTAAAGAGGAGATCGTAAGCAAAGGTTAAAAAAGGCTTATTTACTTTTGCGGTTTGGAATATGACCACGACTAAGACTTTACACATAATACTATACAATACTTACATTTAATTATCAAAAGCCATTGAGACCTCTAGACTTACAATAAATTACCCTATAGACTTCTGATTAACTAGCTCTTATAAATATCTACCCGCGTTCTCTTATAAACGTTGTGGTAGTATAAGTCCGTAGACTCAACCTTTTCGATATTATCTGTGGCACTAGGATCTGGCGCTTGAATGTCTAGCACAACATAACTTCCCTCTGTCTTTGAAGCATCCCTATGCGGTCTAATATATTGCCCCGGGTTAATAACAATTACTCCTTTAATTACCTTTGCAAAGTACTTGAGTTCAGAGGGAATAATCATGATATCTGGAAGAGAGTCTCCAAGCTCGGATAGAGCCATATAAGGAACCTCAAGACACGAGCCTCCCACGTCTTGTTGACTTATCTCTTCCGCCATGAACCCGTCATATAAGCCAGCATCGCTAGTACTTGTGGTAGTTTTAATTGATCCTGGAAAGATCGGATAGTATCGTCTCTGATCAAAAACATGGTTTGCAATACGCTCAAATCTGTTTGTAGAAACCTTCTTGTTCTCTCCAGAACCTCTATAAATATCCTTCAAGTCCTTGAAAATGTCTAAATTCGATGACCCGAACATGACCTCATTGACCGAAAAGGCACTTGGGTTGGGGAAACACTTAAAGTTCTTAGGTAGACCGAGCTTCTTTCTATCTATTGGAGCTTGAGGGTATGACGCATGCTTACTAACGGCATCTCTTAATGAAGGAACGAGGATTACTTGCGTCATTGGGTTTATACGTTTTAAAATGGGAGTCACCAACGCTCTGAAGACATCGTCAAGATTCTTAGGTTGCTGGTTAGGCGCTAATGTAGGGATTTCAATTTCACCCAGTTGCACCGCTTTGTTGGACAAGTCTAAAAATGGACCATATAGAATAGCAACTTGAGGTTTTATGGATTCATTTAACTTTGTAATAAGGGACTCAAGCTTTGAAAAATCACAATTGATCAGATTAGAAAAAGGTCCAGATGCTACAAAGACTTTAGTACCTTGGCCAGGAGCGGACATCTCCGTCAATTCCGCCAATGGAGAGACAGGAGCTCCTAGACTTGGCAATTGAAGAACCTCGTGTACAACAAACGTGCGGCCAGTGGGATTACGACCCTTCAATCCAACTACTTGACCGGGGAACAAACTAAACTCTTCAACTTGGGATAAATCTAAGGGAATACGTTGACCAATACCGCCAAAACGAGAAGTCTCTAGAAATAAGGACTTGTCATTTAAAGACAGTGTTTGCATAGTATCATACAATGGAGAATCTGGAACAATACGGCCACAACATATTATATCCTGTTGCGAGCTCATGCATGGGTTTCCGAGCTGAATGTCTTTGTTTTTGTATATCTCCAGGAATCGCAGGCTAACGGTATCAATTTGTTCGTCGAGGACATCAGCACTCTCCAAAAGTTTCATTGCCATTGTGCGGAATCTATACTTTTCAGGGTCGAAATTAGCTGCTATCTGTACCGACTCAGCGTATTCATCAATGGAAACCGAAGGGTTTAAAGACTCAACTATAGTGTCTGAGTCAATTACTGGGGCAGCACGTGGACTTGACGGAACATCCTTTTTGGAGGGCGAAGACCAAGGTTCACTACTGGGGATATCATTACGGCGTTTCAAACGAGGGCTTGGGTCGACTGCTTTGGGACTGGAGGAAAAGTCAAAGTCTGTAGCTCGACGCTTACTACCAGCAAGATCACGGACTTTCTTTATAGCTGGTGTTCTCTTGGCATGCGAACTTGCGAGCGAATCTTGTAAATATTGTTGGAATCTGTCAATATTTGCCGCACTTAGCTCCATTTCACCATCACCTTGAGTTACTACAAATGCCTCCCATTGAATATACACATCTTCGTTCGAAAGGTGGAATAGATCTTTGATGGATAGCAATTTGGAGACGGTGGATTCATCCGAAGGGCCAAATTTGCTTCGGAACCAGTCCTTGGTAGCTGTATCGAGTTCAACTGGCATTGGTATCAGACGTGTCTTGGAGTACGCGTTTTGAAGGTAAATAAGTACGGTAAGTGTGAGTTGATCTGAAATCTCAAAACAAACCACAAAGCTATAATTTAAGATTTAGCAATTAAAAGATGAATTCAAATTACTTTTTTTTTACTGAAAGATTTTTGCTTGCAATTCGCTATGTAAGGCTTTCTGGCGATATAAGTACCTTTACTCGAATTGAAGCCTATGTAACGGTGACATCTTAGTAAAAAAAGACATTCTTCATCACTGTGTTATTTTCTGTGCTGTTGTTGTGCTTTCTAATGGCTTTTAATGGGTTCTGGGCTCCTCACGAACAACGTTCCGCTCGTTATCCAACTGTTTTTCAACAAAAGACACAAGAACTATAGAAGCTCCAGGACAATAGAATTATTAAGAGATCAGTGTGTTTGTGCAATCCACACCTGTTCAAAATGTTATCTTGGAACTCGCGATTCAGCATACTTCCCAGAACCAAGCCTACCGTCATAATACAACAAAGACAGCGCTCCGTCGCTTCATCAAAAATTTCGTCATGCAATACAATATATACGAGCAGCTACAGTAAACGCAGGGCCTGCATTATAATCAGCGTTTCTCCATTAATACCGTCTAATGATTTCAAAGAGAATCAGGCGTTGACAGAGGCAGAGGACTCTTCGGTTTTCTCAGAGACATCCTCCTTCTTTTCCTCATCGTTTTCCTTCTTTTCTTCCTTGTTCTCTTCCTTCTTGGCTTCTACCTCATCTCCCTCCTCGATAGACTCGTCAGCCTTTTCCTCCTTGTCATCCTTCTTAAACTTCTTTCTGTTGTTATCCTTGAAAGAGTTTCTTCTCTTGGTGACCTCATTGACACCGAAGCGCTTGCTGGATTCTCTCATCTCTCTGAATGTCAAGAGCGACATCTTCTTCAAAAGCTCCTTCTTGTCCTCAACCTTGCCGTCTGTGACAATACCCTCTGGGTAACTAATTGAAACACTCAAGAAATGCTCAGCGTCTTCCAAAGTCTTGAATTCAACGTCAACGACACCGAAAAACTCCTTTGTAGCACGGTTCTTCACACGACGGATCGAACTGACAGCTTGTTCCTTAGGCAAACTTGGGAAGATCTTCAGAGAAAACCATTCCTCCAACTCCTCTTGCGTGGCTGTTGATGGGAAGCCCTCAATGTGTACGGAGTTTCTCTTTCTTGTGTTCTTGATTTCATTGAAGTCCTTAATAGGGTCCTTTCTACGAACCATGTCTTCGTTAGCAGACAAAACAAGCTTATCGGAGGTCTTCAAAGCGGCAATAACCTTTTCTTCGGGTCTGTATTGTCTCATACGGCCGAAGGTCAAGACGGTCTTCAACTCAACCCAACCATCGTTTGCCTCGTAAATCCGCCACAAAAACTTGTCAGTTTGAAGGTTAGAGTCTGAGAAATAAAACTCGACTTGCTTTTTGACCTTTTCATCGAAATCTTCGCCGGTATAAATGGAATCGCTCATGTGGTATGCTTGGTTTAGCGATGAGGTTCTTGAAACGGAACTTTTCAAGTGCAAAAGATCCGTACATCTCATAAGGGGAATAGGAAAAATGATCATATCAAACAATGCATCTTTTTACTGCATCGAATCCGAGATAGTTTAGTGGCTAGAATCTCCGCTTGTCGCGCGGAGGACCGGGGTTCAATTCCCCGTCTCGGAGCTTTTTTTGGACTATTTTCTGATTATTTTTTGCTAAAAACTGATTTTAATTGTAAAGAAAAACTTTATTCAGTTGAAATTATTTAATTTACATCAAGCATTGCTTAAATAATTATCCTTTTGTTGTAGTATATAGCTTGGTGTACGGGTGTACATTGATAGGTAAATGGTCTAAAATCCCAAATCTTAGATCTCTATGAGACTACTTGCCAGAAGCCATCTATCCCTTACTCGATTAATTAGCAAATCACAAATAATGGCCTTTTCACAAGCGTCTGCAGAAAGACTGCAAGAACTCTTAGAGAATTTCAAAGCCGTCGAAGCACAAGTAAAGAGTGCCGAGATTGGCACCCCAGTAACACTAGTAGCAGTCTCTAAATTGAAGCCATCATCCGACATTCAAGCTTTGTATGATCATGGAGTGCGTCATTTCGGAGAAAATTACGTTCAGGAGCTTATAGGAAAGGCTAAAGAGTTGCCTAAGGATATCAAATGGCACTTCATTGGAGGTTTACAGACCAATAAATGTAAGGATTTGGGAGGAGATATTGAAAACCTCTATGCGGTGGAAACTATTGATAGTTTGAAAAAATGTAAAAAACTTGACACAACTAGAGCATCTACGTCATACGAGAAGATCAATGTGTATCTACAAATCAACACATCTGGTGAGGAACAAAAGTCGGGATACTCGCTTGACAAATTGGATGAAATATATGAGACTGCCGAGTACCTACTACAAAAGGCAGAGAAACTAAACTTTGCGGGGCTCATGACCATTGGGTCTTTCGCAGAGTCGACTGGAGACTTGGAAGAAAACAAGGACTTTGCTGCATTGGCGGAGTTAAAGACAAAACTAAATGAAAAGTATGGCATCTCGTTGAAACTTAGCATGGGAATGAGCAGCGACTTTCTTCTTGCGATCAAGCAGGGCTCTCTGTCTGTTCGTGTTGGAACGTCTATTTTCGGCGCTCGCCCTCCTAGAAACTAATTTCGTAAATTCGTAAACTACATAATTGATTTATATAGTCATAATCATTAAGAAACCATGTTTCATGCAAAAAAAAAAAAAAATAGGAACTTTACAAAATAAACATTCATAAACTGACATCAATCTTATAGACAACTAATAACAAATTTCTCTAGCCTACTTTGACTTCCTTGCCTTTGCGTTGGCAGCCAACTTCTTCTCAACAGCTTTAACGTCTTCCATTGGGATATGCTCCAGACCGTCAATAATTGCTTCGGTCTTGTTTCCTGCTGAATTAACAACATCAATGATGCGGTCACTTTTCCCCTTTCTAGCTCTTAACTTAGCACCGTCACTACTATCAGAAGCGCCGCTCAGACTAGTTGCCTTTGCAGATTGAATAATTTCCTCAACGCTCTGCTCCTTCCAATTATTCGACTCGTTAACACCAGCCTTCAACTGAACTAAATTACTATAATAGTCTTTTCTGACCCTTAAGTCATTGTCAAGGAAGTTAGTAAGCTCTTCTTCTTTGGAAAGGACAAGCTTAAATGCTTTCGAACCTATAAGGTAGAGAGCGAAAAACAAATGTTCAGAAAAGAAAAGAGTAAGCATTAACATAACGGACGACGAGATATTCACACTGGCCTTGTCCAAGGCAAATTGGCCCAAAGTCTTTGGTGGCTTAGTTCCGTTTCTGTAGAAGGCAGTAACAACAGGAGAGACAACAGAACCTGCCCAGGCCAAAATAAAAAAGGCTTGGTCCCATGGATGAATCAGATCAGAACGTGAAGGTACAGGTGGACGAAAGTATTTGCCGTTAGCCAATCTCAAATTGTCAAGTTTGAACACCAAAACATTGAATAGTAAACAAACCAACGGAGCCAAAGTCCAAACAGGACCAAACATGGAAAGATAACCAAACTGCAATGCCAAAGCTCTAAAGTCGTCGTGTAAATTGAACTCTGGTTTGGCAATTGCAGTACGCACAGCGCTGAGCCATTTACTTTCATCCGCAGAATCCTTAATTGGAGCTTCTGGTTGCTTCTTTAAAATCTTAACCATAACCAAGTTTATGATTTTAGGCAAGATCAATGGCAAGACGTATTTCAAGAACAATTGAATGACTTGATTTGTTACCATAAAGAAGAAAAATTGACTGTTGAGTCTGTCCTGATTCATGATGAAATCCTCTTGGCGCTTGACTTTGGCAAAGTAATGAAGCATATACTTACTTTCTGGAAGGGTCGAATTGATCGAGTGTTCAATATCAGGGATATAATTTTCGACAAGGTGAGCAAATGGCAAGTATACGAAAGAAGTGACAAGCAAAGGTACGTATCCAGTTAAGAAGTTAAGAATGAAAGTCTTGGCGAGAAAGGAGTCATAGCGGGTGTATCTGTTGTTGTGGCTTTCCCATCCCAAAAACTTTTCCACAACCATGTTGTACACAATCGTTAAAATTGGAACAAACACAGCCAAGGCAACTGTGGGGACCAATTTCAAAAACACTTTAAGTGGACCGTCATAAATTTCAGACATGAAGATCTCAAGAGCAAAACATAACATTTGGAAAGTGAACAAAATGGCAACAAAGGCAAGCGCCACAGGCACAAACGCCCATTGTTTAATGAATCTAGAGCCATCTTTTCTCTCCAAATGCTTGTAAGTGGACTTAACCTCGAAATTTTTGTTCAATGCAGCAAGCTCAGCATTGTGTTGGACCAATTTGTGGCTGTTCTGCACACCCCAAGTGCTGGCTAAGTACCGCTCTCTACGTTTCCAAGATAAGATGAAGAGTATACCGCCCACTAAGTTAACAAATGTGTATGACATAGAGTACTGCTTCGATTTAATGAAAGCAATTGTACCCATTATAGAAAGAAGAAACAAATAGCCAATGTAGTGCTTAAGGAACTCGAAGTACAACGCAATTCCAGTCCCGTAGACATTCTTGATGCCAGAGGTCAGTAACGAAGCTGCAAACACGCTCTTCTTGGAACGCGCAACAAGTGACGCGTCTGAAAGGTAGCTTGAGATAGCCATAATCGTTTCGACGATCGAAGTCTTATCTGTTGTGATGCCGAGGCCGTTTGTCTGTTTGCTCTCTGTCAAGTAACCATAAATGAGCAGTGAACGATCAGCGGGAGCATCATCCTTCACGGTCACACCACACTCGAAACATTTAATGAGGTCTTGTTGAACCAATTCGGTGAATGCCAGTGTGGAGAGCTGAACGAATATTAACGTTGAATCTGCCGTTCCTGGTCTGGAGCGACACCTGAATCCTCCGACCAGCAACGTCGAGATAAGGGAAGAAAGCTCATTTTCGGACGAATCCTTTTTAATGGAAAGTACGAAATCCGAATCCTGAATTGACATTTTGGCCAAATGTTTGGGAATACGTGACGGAGTGTGTAATGGGGAGAATTAATACAAGTAGCCAAGTGTTGTTGTGGGTATCTATAACAGTCAAAATTGAGTTTATTTTATTTTTTCATATCAATTTTTCAAACAAGGGAAACATTCATAAGAATTGAGTTTTTAACTTTACGAGTTTTGTTATCTTTGTGGGGAAATGAGTATGGGTGCTTAGGACGACTTGCTCTTAGCTTTTGGACTATTACCAAATGGAATAATGATTATACTGATCCATAAGAGGTTTTTGAGATTTCCTCTGTTTACATATTTACGCTTAAGCAGCAATTATACTAGCTCATTGTAAGTTGCCAGCTCTTGGAAGGTGATCTCCAAAGCTGTGAAATCAAACTAATTCAATCTATTCATATTCATATTCATTTTCATTTTCATTTTCGTTAGTACCACAATCCTCCGACATTGCTATCTACATGTTTTTATCGTCCGAGGTTCAAATTCAACAATTTCAGCACTCGAGCTTGACCACTCTCATTGGTTGCAAGCAAGGTACATCCCAATTCAACTTCTCTTAGAAAAAAGTTGAGTTTCGAGGCTGTATTCACTTCATGGATTGTTAACTGTGCTAGTTCTCTTATTGTTTTTGTTGTTGTCCCAGCATTTCCGGAACGCCTCCATCTCCCCTAAACACTTCCGCCAGTCTCCTTTGTCTGCGTGACAAAGTTGTAAGGCAAGGTTCTCCTCGTAGCAACCGGTGTTAAGAATCCTCTTATCCCACTCATCGGGCTCGTCATCAGCTTGTGTAGACATGTGTGGTGTTTGTAAGGGAAAGAATAGTCGTAAAGTAATTTATCGCACTACACATACTCAGTCTGGTGAAGAAGAAGGTACATCAGAAAATTAAATCGAACTTACTTTTTTCTGTAGACCTAATTTTCTTTCTCTTTCTTTTTTCAATTGCTAGATACGCTAGAATATATTTCATTTGTCATTTGTCATTGCTTAGTACGACTAACTAGCTTAGCTACTTACTCTGTCGGAATGTTTTCGGGCCAGCCAATAAACTCACGTTTGACGAGTCTAAAGATCCTCACATGCCCACTCTTTATCTCACCGAGACGGTACCCTTCTTTCCGCACAATCCCGTGCGGATCGCTCTCCATGACTTTGATCTTGTCCTTTTTGGCGTCATATTCAACCACTACCGCCGAGTAGATCGAGTCGTTCTCGCCAAGAACCACAGGTTTCAGGGCCAATGATTTTAGTCCCTTATGTGCGGGAATCTTTGCATTTCTCATGCATACAATGTCTCCTGCTCGTATATCATCTACCTTGTTTGCAGTGCCGTTGCTGAGCTTGTACACGATGAACCCATACGCTTTTTGTCCCACGGGCAGTAAAATAGAGGCACCTGAACTTTTGAGATCTGCAAAAATGTCATTTATGAGTCCATCGGGGAACTTTTTACCCTCCAGAAACTCGGCCATTTTAGCAGCTCTGGCACCCAAGTCAGTTGCAAAGGCACGAAGAGCATCCTTCTTGGCGACAGGTGCACTCTCAACTCTTAAGCCATTGAGGCAAGCGGTCTCTCTTGGATCCATCTGGTCGTATTGAAGTTCAATGATAAGTTGAGACAAGTCATGGTAGAGGATGTAGTAGTCCTTGTAAAGCACCACTCTACCATTTCTCTTGGTGATCTGGTGAGTATCAACCTCGTAAACAAGGCTTGTACCGACCTTCAGCTGCAAAGAGACTGGAGCAGCGTTTTTGATCCACCATGCGCTCGAATTTTTCAAGTCATCAAGCTCTTTCGTCAACTCCTGTAAATCTGACTCTGCCACGTCTATATCATTTTTGTTGGCAACAATGGATAACTTCCGGCTGATTCCGGACGAAGTTCTGATTGCATCATTGAGTGAACTTCTTCTTTGAAGTGGGGATTCGGGGATCGGCGGATGAGTGGGTGTATGAAAAAAGGTTTTTGACTTCTGAGGGTCTACAGATTTTGGACCCGAGCCGTAATGGAGATCTGCACTTTCAAGGGGAGAGAATATATCCTCATCGTCGTCCACAGTTCCCCTGGCGCTGAGCGTCTGCGGAGGCAGAGTGGCGCTGGACTCAGGGGTCTTTTGCTGATGGTTCACTTCTGGTATTGCAATTGGGATTGGAGGGGGTGCAAACTTTTTAGCTTCTCCGATTGATGAAATTGGAGGTACTGGTGCTTCGCCAGGAGGCGGTCCTCTCGAAGTTGGAGGAGGAGGTCCAGATGGAATTGGGGGGAATGGAGGTGTAGGAGGTACAGGTGGCACACCGTGAGGAGGTACAGGCGGCATAGATGCTGGTACAGGAACTGGTGGGACTGATGGAGGTTGACCAGTTGGAGGAGGTCTTGGAGGCAAGGCATGCGTGGGTGGAGGTGGTGGGTGGATGTGATCATCGGTTGGTGGAGGTGGTGGAGGTGGTGGCAAATGTGAAACCCCAGGAGGTGGAGGTGGAACTCTGTGAAAAGAAGTTCTTGAAGGAGCTTTAGCAAGGCCTTGCTTTGCAATAGGCACTGATCCACGATCAGAAACTTCCTCATCGGCTTGGTAGCCCGTAGCATCATCCTCTAACACTGATTCTTTAGCAGTTGCTTTCAAGTGTATGGGATCCGATATTTTTTTGTCCTCATTCTCTTCACTTTCATCTTCGCATTTTATGTTCTCTTCCTCTGCTTCGCTTACAATGTCTCCATCCTCCTCTCCGGTATCAAGTTCGGCAGGTAACGACTCCACGGAGCCTAATTCCGGCCTCTCTGGTTCAGGCGCCTTTTCAGTCACAGTTTCTACGGAATCTGTTGCCTCCTCTATGGAGTGAGCCATTCCTGGAAGGGCCATAGCAGGTGGGGGAAGTACGGGAACCGAAGGTGCAGAAGTCACAGAGCAATCTAAATTAGAAGACTCCTCTTCATTCTTCGACGCCTTCTTTGTGGATTTTGTGCGTTTGACACCAGGCAGGTCGGTCTTCGAAGCGCCGAATGGAGAAGCCATGCCCATCATTCCGAACATGTTTCTACCGCCCGATATTTTGGCCATTCTCTCAACCAAACGACGTCTCTTCACGTCTTCATCCTCTTCGTCCTCTTCCTCTTCTTGTTCTTCTTCGGAGTGGTCTTCTTGATCTTGTCTTTCCTCAGCGGCGTCTTGTTCGTGCTCAATCTTGTCGTCCTCTTTTTTACCGACATCATTTTCTTCTGTGGCATGTTGACTGTACTCTGAGCTTTTTGGATCATTTTCCAAAAGTGCGGGTACAGATTCGGGTGCTTCCACGTAAGTCTGAAGAGGGCTCGTCTCGGTGAGACTTTCTCCTGTCTTGTGTTTTGCAACTTCCGCGGATTCGATCAGGGATGCCGTATTTTGTCTTTTGAGTGCTGCTTTTGCTTTCTTTTCCTCTTCCTTTTTGCGTGCGGCCTCCTCTTTCTCTGCCTCCAATCTTTGACTTGTTTCCAACATCTTTATTCTCTCCCGCAAGCTCATTTTGGGCTCAGCATCTTCCGTTTCCACCGGTGTGTCATGTTCACGGACAATTTCGGAGGATTTGGCGATATCGTTGAATCCGTGTGCAACATTGGAGTTGTCTCTTGGGACTACCGCAGGCACGTAAGACGATTTTCCAGCGCCAATGAATTGTTTTTTAATGGCATAAGGGTCCTCCTTCCTCTGTGTCATTGGCATTGGAAGTGGAACGTTGGGCATAGGAGCTTTATTGCCGGATTCAGAATTCTTTGTTGGCCCCGCTTTAGTAGACGTGCTAGCTTCGGGCTGAGAGACAGCCAACAAGGGAGATGAAGACGAAAGGGATTTGAAATCTTTTTTCTCTTGATTTTCTATTTCAGTGGCGCCTTCTTTATTCGTATTGCTTTCTTCATCTAATTGCTTTTCTGGCTCAATCAATTGCTCGGCGTTGATCTGATGATCTGCTGCATCATTTTTCGGGGCCAGTGGAGCCAGGACAGAATCTGAGGAGACAATTTCAACGAAGCTCTTTGGAAATAAACCTGTCTTTCCATCAAGCGTACCTGTGTACCAACTCTCGTCTTCAATGATAGTCACAGTGATGATTTTATTGGCAGCAAAGACTAAGTCGTCCTCATTCGTAGAAGAGTACTCAAACCGCGACTTGACTTTAAATGGCACCTGAGGTTCAGCCATTATGTAATTGAATGATTGCAGGTGGTCAGGTTTGCTAAATGGGCGTAATTGTGTTGAGTATTAAGTATATGATTGATTCTGGGGAAAGGGGTAAGTGATTATTGTGGAGTCGCCTCACGTGAAGAAGATAAGACTTGCATTGCAAAGAGCATTCTGAAAAAAAAGTTTTTTGAAATTCAAATTAAGGTAAGTTTCATAAAACACAGAGCTTTTCTTTTTTTTCGTTTCAAGTTCCTCTTCGTATGTTTGATATTCTCATTCTTTCTTGAAGGTTGCCAGATCTGTCCAAGCTATGATCTGATAATTAGTGATAGTGGCCCGAACAGTAGTTATTATATTGTCAATGGTAAATAAACAATAAAAAGAATTTTTTGTTTTATTTTGAAACCTTCATCATTATTGTTTAAGTGACAGCAGTGGGTATCTTCAGAGCATGGATAGGTGATCAACTTGAAGTAATGAGAAAGTGTATTTGATCATTGAAGAGATATGAAAATTTGATTTAATTGCCTATTTATTTCCATAATTTTACTTTTTCATTTTTTTTCCTTTAATTCTAAAAATTTTAGCTTAGGGGTTCTCTCCACACTCATTTATATCAAAACTAATAGCCATATCAATTTTGCACCCAATCTGTACCAACGGGACTTTTATAAACCCAACGTACCAACATTCGCTAATACTATCTGATATATCTCATTTGTGAACTGATCTACTCCAATTCATTCTATATCATAGATCAAAACCTAATTCATGTCTTCCTCCAAGAAATCTACAACTACCATCCCTCTCTCAGATGCCGTGATTGCCTCATTCCAGCCCTCAAAACGCCTCAATTATCACGATGGTGCATCTTTGACATCATTAGACTTCGATGATTCTGGACAGTATCTTGTTTCTGCGGGCGTAGACAAGTCTATTCAGGTGTATGACTGCTACAAAGGTTCAAGACACATGGAGGTGCAATCACAGAAATACGGAGCTCATTTAGCTCGGTTCACACACTCTTTTGAATGTCTCTATGCATCTACACCAGTCATAGATGGTCTGGATCCAGATCATTCCATTAGGTACTTGTCGTTGTCCACCAAGGGTTACTTACGTTACTTTAAGGGCCACAAAGATCAGGTTCTACAACTCGAGGTCAATCCTCTCACAGACACGTTCATAACATCTGCCGCAGACCACACCGTCAAATGCTGGGATCTTCGAGTCTCTTCCGCTATGGGAAGCATAGGCGTTGGTCACAATTCTGTGGTTGCGTATGATCCAAGAGGAATAGTCTTTGTAACCGCATTTAATGAAAATAGAAAAGGCAAGATATCCTTTTACGACTCTAGCTCTTACGAAAAAGGTCCATTTCTCGTGTCAAATATGGATACTGGAATAGAAACATGGACAAAAGCTGAATTTTCCAACAATGGCCGCTACTTACTCATAGGCTCAGACACGAACAAGCATCACATCCTAGACGCCATTCTGGGAAAACAACTAGCAACTTTACTTGTCTCAGAACCTAGCTCATGGCCTCAGCTAGACTATGTCTCTACAGGATCGGCATGTTTCACCCCAGATGGGAAATCGGTGTTGGCGGGAATGCCAAATGGTAGCGTTTCCGTGTTTAGTCTACAAGAATTGAAAAATTCTACTGGATGCGTCGACTTGCGACCAGCGGCCATATTGAAGTCAACGCACACGGCTGCGAAGATTGTCGCCTTCAATCCAAAAATGCTAACTTTTGCGTCTGCTGACGATCAGGTTGTGCTTTGGTGTCCAAATCAGGAATAAACTCGTTTCTGCTTATGTAATTTCTGATATGGATGCATACTTTCAGAACTGCATCCGAAGAGTGTTGCTTGCTTATTGTATGCACTGAATGGAAAGCGCGGCACAATGCAACACATCAAATTGATTCTTTACCGGAGAACTCTCATATTTGCAAGCATTTTAACAACTTTCCCTTCATTCAAGCGCAATTCCGAAGTGAACTTAACCCCTTCTCTTCTTTTTTCGCCAATTTCCGCTGCTTCAATGTCTTATCTCCATCGGCAGGACTTGGTAATGGTTGCCGAGACGCGGTGGCCTATCTGCAGTCCTCCAAAAATCGGCTTCTGAAGTAGTACTTAGTAATGGGTTAATCCGGACGAGTTTTCTTTTAGTCTTCGGAAGCTGTCACAACGAATATTCAAACCTTGCGGTTCCGTGGCTCATAACCTATAACTTGGTATTTGTTACTTGAAATTTACAGCAAGAGGCCCTTCTCCCTGTTTGCCACTACCACTATTGATCTATTCCTCACTTGAAAACTCCGTTTCACTCCGCAAATCAGCCACAAACATTTCCTATAATAGTCATACATTCTCACAACTCATTGGATTCTATACAACATGTTTTTCAAGACTGAAAAAGCTGAGCCTGCTCATGTAGATGTCAACTCTGACGTCACTTACGAACCCTTCAATGAGCCATCCCTAGAGCTGAAGATCCCTGAACCTATCGAGCACACTGAGGAACAGAAAGAGAAATACAAGTTCGTTCTTGAACATTTTCAGAACCCTGACTTGGTGGTTGCTCAGCTGGAGGAAGACCAAAAAAATAAAACTATCGGAGACGATTTTACACCTCTTACCGCCGATGAAAAGGCGTGGCTCACTAGAGAATGCTTCTTGCGTTACCTCCGCGCAACTAACTGGGTGAAAGAAGATGCTATTGCTCGTGTGCTAGGAACCCTTTCTTGGCGTCGTGAGTATGGTATCTCAAAAGCTATCTTTGATGATAACGAGGTTAACAGTGACCTTGTGGCCATTGAAAACGAAACTGGAAAGGAAGTTATCTTGGGCTACGATAACAATGCCAGACCATGTCTTTATTTGAAGCCTGGAAGACAAAACACAAAGTCCAGCCCCCGCCAGATCCAGCTCAATGTATACATGCTCGAAAGAGTCATTGATTTCATGCCTTCTGGGCAAGACACTTTACTGTTGTTAATTGACTTCAAGCCCTCACCAGCAGGTACGGTCAAGGAAAAACTTCCTCCTGTGAGTACCGGAAGACAAGCTTTGCACATTCTCCAAACACATTACCCTGAACGGTTGGGACGCGCTCTCCTTACTAACATTCCATTCCTTGCATGGACCTTTTTGAAGATAATTCATCCTTTCATTGATCCTTTGACACGCCAAAAATTGGTCTTTGATGAGCCCTTCCCAAATTATGTTCCTCTTGAGCAATTGGACCAAGATTTCGGAGGCAAGGTTAATTTTGACTACGATCACGAGAAATACTGGCCCGCAATGCTCAAAATCGCCAAACAGAAAAAGGAATTGTACATGAAGCGGTTTGAGCAGTTCGGAGGGGTTGTTGGTTTGTCTGAGTTTGATTTGCGTGGCACTCATGCCGTTGCTCAAATCTCTGTACAATGGTACAAGGAGTCCTAAATTTAAGTCAATGTTGACTGTCACTCGTTTCTATCGTTGGTTTTTGTGCCCCACTAGAATTATAGATTATTGTATTAGAATTCACATAAACTTCAATTGCTTCATAGAAATATTACTAAAATATAATTAAACACAGACTAGGATGAAAAGAAAGAGTTGTAAAGTCATTTCTAAATCAAAACATTGGAAGAATTTTTGTATTCAATTCAAGTCTATTCTAATGTACAGTCGTTTTGAAGCTACTTTCTATGTGCTACTGGCATCAGTTGTCTGCGGCGAGCTCAGAAATACGTTGGCACACTTACGCTTCTCTACAACACCAGTTTTTTCACATACCATCGTTTCCCAGTCAATTGCAACCATTAGGTCGCCGGCACCACCTTCACTTTTGGCAAACACAACTCCTAGATCGTTTCTAGCTGTTGTTAAGTAGTAATTAGACCCATCACCTAAAGATAAGACCACAGCTTTTACTAAATCACCCGGTTTGAAGCACTCCACAATTTTAACTTTGTCTCTTTCTGTAGATCTCACATCTTGTGATCTAATGATAGCCCTGTAAGCTTCACCGATATCCATTGGTTGAGCTCCTGCCATCACATTTTGGCTAGAAGCGACGGCAGCATAAGATGATAAAATTTGAGATCCTCCACCCATTGGCACAGATAAATGAGCATTAGTACCGTTGGATCCCACACCGCCATCAGACGAAACATTCCCGTGTCCGTATACAGAAAGTACTTCACAGTACGCTTGTTTCAGTTGGAGTCTAGTCACTCTCACCAACACAACATCACCTTCTCTAGGCAAATTTGTTGCGGTAGCACGTACAGATTCGGAAGCACTTGCTTCGATTGTACTTGCGTACTCCTTGTACTGGCTCTGTTTGCCTGCAACTACAGAGACCAAGAAGTTACGGATTTTAGAAGATTTGGCCTTGCTTTCTTCTTTTGCTTCATTGCTGTCTTCGTCTTCGGACTTCTGTTGAAGCTCTTGGACGACCTTTTTTCCTAGTAGAGTTGCAACCACAACTGGTAGAGTGTGAGAGCCTACTTTGATAGAAGACACAGTGGCTCCTGTTCCCGGTAAAAAGCAAAAAATCTCATTTGAGTTCTCTTCGTTTGGTTTGAATTCAGGCTCAAGGTACTGACCCGGGACTACAATCGACATTGAGATAGTGTTGTAGTTGAAGATCAACTATGAGATGAGCGATGAGCTTCAATGTGGGGTAATAAGAAACAGATTGAGTGAAAGGTTTCTGCAAATAAATTTCATTGATTTCAAATAATACTAACAATCTTTCCGATCTAAATCCGTTTTTTTTATCGATAGCTGTATCCTTACGTTTCGTTGATGTCTGCACCCATACCTGAAGTGCTCACTTTATCACAACTTATAATCTTACAACAAGCTACATTCCAGAGAAAATCATCAATACCATGTCTTACCCAGAATACATCGATGGAAAACCTCCTGTAATCACCCTTAAGGAGTACGATACCGCTCCTTGGGCTGGAACCACTTGCGTTGACAGAAACGATGACGGATATGTTGTAGTGGTCATGGAGAAGCCCGAGCAGATTGTTGCCAAAATTCATCCCAGCGGAAACGATGCATTGAATGCGATTTTCAGAAGCGCACATTCCGACTATTTTCAGCAGCTTAATGCCGAGAAGAGTTCGACTTCACAAAAGAAATAGGAGAACAGCCAAACTCAGCTAGTTTGTGCCATCTGAAAATGAAGATCCCCTTTGGGTCTTTTGTTGTTAATCAGAATAAAATACTTGACCGTGATACATGCTTACGGATGCAGCTTTGATATCTCCACTATATCTAAGTACTTGCTCAAGATAAACCAACACTCCCTAGATTTAAAACTAGTGTAAACACAATAAACCTAATATGAATTCTACAAGACGCATTAGAATTAATATATTATAAGCTTCGTAAAAATTTATCAAAAGAAATGAGTGTTTTCTCGACTACTCGAGTGAATGATCATCGCCGCCTTGAACTCGTTTAACTCTTCTTTAATTTGTTGTGCAAGCAAAGGAGTCAATTGATTACATGTGGCAACGTCGGGATGTCTATCGTACTCTTCTGGGTGGTATGTGTCGTATAAGATAATTCTAGAAGAGAATTTGACAGAGCGCTTTTCAACATGAGATGGAGGCGACTTGCGAAGACGTCCAATAAATGAAGTCAACAGACGAGGGCTTGAAGCCGCGCTTTGGTCTGAAATAGACGGGATGCGGTCATGATGGAAAGGCATTGTCTGTAGTGGGGGTTGAAGCTGTAAAACGTTCTTTAAATGTTCTTGTCTCCGTTCAGCAGATCCTTTGTTGACTTTAGGAGGAGCAGGATGAACTGCGGTGGAAATACTAGACTCATCGGCGCTCAGACTATAAGCGTGCAAATAGTCGTCCGTCATTTCCCTCTCGTCCTCAGATAAGTCGTCGTCGGATGAGCCAAAGCCTTGGCCAACGACGGAGGACAGATCGTTAGATGATTCGTTGCAGAATTGTAACAGTTGGTGCAGGCCATGTTTTCCCGTAACCTTACTTTTCGCAAGTGTGCCATTGAACCCCTTAAACGACATAGAAAATGGTCTTGCGGCTAGGCTTGGGCTTTCTCGCTTTTGTGGCTCACTAAGTCCCATTCCAAATGCTATATCGTTACCAACAGGCTCCTCTCCTGTCAGAGTCTCGGGATAAGAAGTATCTACAAGTTCGGGCAGCTGAGAGAAGTCATGGTCAGTGGAAGAGTTTACCACTATGACCTCGTGCTCAGTCAGATTATAAGTTGGTGAAGTTGTGTGATTCTTGCCGTTGACCCCAAATTCGAAATCACGGGCGGGACTTATTTCATAATTGTTTCTAGAATTTCTATCGCCGTTACGAACGTCGTCAATAGATTCATTCTCGTGTAGATTCGAAATCTCGTCATCATTATACAATTCAACATTTTCTGATGTTTCGAGAACAGGAGAAGAAGCCAAAAGACTTCCATCTGCCAATTCGACGTCGAAGGGCTCCCCACCTAGCAAGTCATTAGTGCTACTGAAGTCGAGATTGTCGAAGTCAATAAAATCAGAGAATTCAATAAGCAGACTCAAGTTTTCGTCAAAACTGTTCCTGTCCCCTGGGGCATTATTAATCTGGTCAAGTTTCTTAGGCTGCAGCTCTAAACCATTGACTTTAGTATCTGCTTCAGCCCCATTGATTAATTCTTCTGTGGTATCTTCATCTAGAGCTGCATCGATCAGAGTGAGAACCTCCGTCCGAAGACTTCTAGAGGACAGAGAGTTTTTCAAAATTGATCCGGAACGCTTCATTTGGTTCAGGCCGATTATTCCAACCTCTGAGCCAAGTAAAACATTCTCATCGGAACCATTGTAGTTTAAAAATGAGCTACGTTTTCCGTTTGACCGAAGTGATCGCATGGAAATCGATCTTTCAAGTGAAATAATACTCTCAACTTCATGTGAGCTCAATGACTTCGGGAACAATGCTTCTCCTACCAATTGCTCCTTCTTGCCAATCGAAACTCTGCCAGATTCCAGTCTGGGTATCGTTACAGGATCTGCTAGAATGTCGCTCAGTGGTTTTGGGTATGATTGTCTACTAGTGTCCTCCATAGGCATCGGAACCAAGAAAGGGGATCCAAACAACTCCTCCAGCTCTTCCATTAGAGACATATGGTGAAAGTCCTCAGTAAGATCGTCTTCAAGTTCGTCATTTTCTTGAACAGGTGTTTGTGGCTCCCACCCTTTACGTTGCTGATCAGTTCTCTTTTCGGAAGCTCTTAGCGAATAATCTGAATCATCAACTTCTCTAATGGTATCACTCTCTGCACTTAGCACTCCAGTGGCAGGTGTGTCCATGTACGCTAGTTGTTCAGATAATTGAGGTGAGCTTTTGTATGGTTCATCAAGAGGTTCTGGTTCTGGAAGTTTTGGAAGGGATCTTTTATTTTTAGGTTTGGATTGCTCAGCTTCAATTCTCCCTTGGATCTTCGGTAATGGCTTAGACCGCAGTGAAAGCGCGGTGTCTGTGACCGACTTAGACATTGTTTTCGGTAAATCTTCGGATAAGAAGTCCATACTGCTTTGTGACTTTCTCCTGCGGAATATGCCCTTAATGTTTTCGGTAGGACCGGACTTCGATTTATTCTCAGTATCTGATTGGGCCACTTCTTGAAAGTTGGGTGTTGATGGAGACTTGGCATGGAGCTTTCGCGGTTCCGATGGCTTCTCTTCTTTAATATTTCCAAGCGAGTGGAGCTTTGATTTCAGTTTGAAAAGACCTCTGAAGCTAAACCGCTTATTATTTGGTTGTGTCAGAGGCGAAGCAGCTTCGACATTATTGCTGGCTTCAGCCTTCGGAGTGCGAACGCCATTACGCTTTGGGCTTCTTTGGGGTATCGATTCGGGTATTCTTGCTGGGGATTTGGGGGTTCCAAATACAGAAGATGACTTGGAGCTCATTGCGCTTGCAGAGCCACCAGATATGTCACGACTAAGCACGTTAGAGTCCTTTCTCGGTTTTTTTGATTCAGCAGGCTCAACAGCATCTAGCATCGACTTTACTGGACGATAGACTGATTTAGGAACGAAAGCAGCATCCAACATCTGACGATTTTTTTCATGCTGTGCGTTTGTGTCGTGTTCTCGGTTTTGTGATTTGTGGCTGTTGCTTCTTCTTGAGTAGCTGTTGCTTCTTTTTGTATAGCTGTTGCTTCGTCTACTAGCTGGAAGAGGCTGCTCTTGAGGCGGCTGAGAAGTTTGAGAGTTGAAGCTCTCCTTTCTTTCAAACTCGATGCGTGCCAACGTCTTCTGATCTGGTGTCGAAAGATCCTTGCGCATTGGAACCCATTGAGGCTCTGAGATCGGTTGGTCCTGCTCGATTTGTCCGATCTTGGGTAGTTGAGTAGCATCATCTGAGGCAGCCCTGATAGTCTCTTCCGATTCATCCGAATAGACGCTATTACGAGAAGAATTTGTATGAATACTAGCCATCTGAGGTTTTTGGATTGTAGGCTTCGAATTCTGGAAAACTACAGGCTCTAAAGACGTGTCTGGGCTTTCATTCTCCTCAAGAATCACCTCTGGGGTACTACGCACATGTGCGTCAGAGTTTAGAGCCTTCTCTAATGCTTTCATGGAGGGGGAAACTTTCATAAGAGAAGTTCTTTTCTGGCCTTGTCGCAGCTTGACATCCATGGATTGTGTAGTTTCATCCGGATAACTTTCCAAGAGCCCCGTGGTGATCAGTTGAGACAGCTCAGAGTGTGGGATATTGACGGTTTTCTTCAAATTATGAATATGATTGGAAGAGGACAGCTGAGTGATTGCTGCTGTAGATGAGTAAAACGAGTTTTCCCATAGCGCCTGCTCGAAATCTTCTGTAGCTGTCGACATTGGAGCGTTGGAATGGCCAAGGGGTTCACGGGTAAGAGAAGAGAGTTAGGTGAGCGCCTGGAGCTTTTTCAAGTTGAAACTTGGTATGTATGGGTGCTATCGTCGCTGCGAGGCTGGATTTTCGGTTTCTCTTTGGCCAACTTCCAGGCTTCTTCTGCAATTTCAAAGTTCAAATGCTGGTAATGTGAAATAATCTCTTCTGAGTAAATCGCACCGGACTGCAGGTAAGTACCTCAACGATAAAATAGTATGGAGTCAAAAAATGGGGAAAAGCAGGTAATTTTATGTTTTTAAATATTTTTTTGTGGTGAAAATAAAATGAATTTTGATTTGAATTGACTTTTATTTCCTCTTCTTGCTCCGCTCAGACGTCTTAAGCTCAAACTAGATCCAAGGGGTCGCCTGATTCAGTAGTTATTACACGCGTCGGTCCTGCAGTCACGCGTCTATGTGCAGGTAGTGTATTTATGTGCAGGCTAGATCAAGAGAAGCTAAACTTAATTACAAACGAGACCTTAAAATATAAGGTTTTATCTTTTTTTTCATTTAGGCCAAGTGATTTATTGATTGGAATTCAGAAAAGGTACGTAATTCTTGTTTGTGAATTCAATTCTTTTCCATACTAAATGAATCGCAAAAGAGCTTACATTTGAAAAAAGAAATAAAAGGAATCTTCGGTTTTTTCAAGATTTGTGAATATTAGTTGAAAAATTTTTATTTTGTGTTAACGGTTTTTTGGGAGCGCTAAAGTTGCCAATTTCAACCAAGTGTTACAAAACGTTGAGAGAATTAGTATCGTGAATTGCGTGAAACCATATTTGATGCAAATGCCTATCGAAGAGAAGAAGTTAAAAAAGAGCCAAAAGGGCGAAGTGTCAAACAATAGAATTAAACGATCACACAGTCACCCTTCTTTGCACGACCAAAACGAGACTTCTTCTTTTCTGTCTTTGCAGCCTTGGGTACGAGGAAAGAGCTACTCTTCGTCATGTTGCTTTTAACATCAACTTCAGTGTTTGTGCGAGCAACAGACAGCAAATCAGTGCCCATAGAGTCACGTCTATACGAATATGACATCGAGAAATGATCGGAATCTGCGGTGAAAATCAGCTCAGTGAACACTTCAGACGGAGCTAAGTCGTTATTGTCCAATTTGAGAATAGGGTCCATGCCGAATTGTAATAGCGAGTTTGACAAGTACATGTAAAACTTGATCCAAAGGAGTTCCAACTCGTGCGTGAAGCGTTTACCGAAACGTTCTTGAAAAGTTTGAATAAGGGCCTCACCCATCAACTCAAATTGAGCCGGTTCAGTTCCAAGAACACGCAGATGACGATTGCCGAGCTCAATGAGATATTCGTCTAAAGAAGACAAGTTGTCGAGCGAATTGATGGCCAACGACATGGTTCCCGCCAAAGAAACAGCCTGGTGTCTTAAGGAAGGAAATTGAACAGCCAACTCAGGAGCTTGGGCAAGCAAGTTGGAGTACAACTGTGAACAAAAGGTAGAAGAAGCACTGATGGTCTGTCTTTGAGTCACAGGAGGCTTGTCTTTTACGGTATTCCAGAACGAGCCAGGAGTTGAAAATTGAGCTATAGTTCCCTGCGCGGGAGTATCAAGCAGCTCTTCGACCAACATTTTGTTCCATGTGTATCTCAAGAGTGAGATCTCTTTAGGGCTCAAGTTGAGGTTGACTCGATATTGAGACTGAGAGGAAAGCATCGAGTTGAAAGAAGTTGAGGTCTCCACACGAGTGATTCCATAATTGTCTTCATTGTGAGAATGCAAAGATGGAGCAGATTGATGGGATGCCACAGAGAAGATCGAGGTAGCTTCCAGTCTGTTGTCTCTAGGGATAGGAGGAGCGCCTCGACGGGAATTGGAAAGTTGAGATAACTTGCTTGGTTTCCTTGCAGCCATTGGATAGAACGGAATCATCTTTCAGTCGATTAAGTAGATGAAGCTTAGATAGATGAAGTGTAGAGAGAACTAAGAATGGAGAATGGAGAATGGAGAAGGGAAAACTGAGTACTTATAAGAGAAGGGAAGTTAGATGTATGATAATCGAACTTCAACAACGCAACAAGAACGCAACAAGAACACAACAAGAGGAATCACGATTCTTGTCAAAGTATGTATTCCCAGATCTCAACGATTTGATGTCAACGATTTGATGTCAACGATTTGATGTCAACGATTCGATGTCAACGATTTGATCCCAATAATCTCGGAGTTCCTGGTACTTGTCTTGACACTGACACTTGACGTATTTCTCCAGAAAAAAGTTGAACCACTCTCAAGTAAACGATCAAGAGACTCTTATCTGACCCGTCAAAAACAAATCTTAAGCTTTCAAAGTGAAAAAGAATAAAACACCTGTTTCTAAAACTCGATCCAAGTCTCGACAAATGGGGAAAAAGTTTGATCGATCTGATCCAATGCAGGGCAGTGCTCGACCCAAAATGGATTAATTAAAAAATTAGGGCGCTAACTATATGGTTATCGACCACATATCCGGTGATGAGGACCTGCAGACAAGGCTGTCTTTGTTAGCATTTTTGACACTTTAGGCCCTGCAGTAGTATTGACCAAAGAAGCGCACGAAAGTGGGTTTTTGGACGTAATTTTGGATTTTGAGTTGAATTAGGGTGGTTGTCGCTATTGAATTTGATGGTGGTTTTTTTCGATCCAGTTTTTTCAGTCGTTTTTTCGGTATTCCCTAGGTTCTTTTGTCACTGGGTTATGTACAGGCACTGGGCGCTTAGGATTGCAACCAAACACATTGAGACAGACTTTTCTTCATTTTGTCTTTCAGATTATAAGATTGAATTATTTAAATCAATTCAGATCTCTCATAGGTTTGTTAGATCCAATTTTGGTTCGTTTCTGATCCACTTTTGGTCCATTCTTGATCCATTCTTGTCGGGTTCCTTTTACTCCTGTTCCTTGGCACCATAGAGGTTCCCTTCCATATGGTATCATATCTAAATCTTAGGTATTTTCCATGTATGATAAGCGCTTAGGTTTCTTCTTGTCAAGGCTAAATCGACTTAAATTAATTAGTGTCTAGATCATTCACCAGACTCTGACTCTCCCAAAGCTTTCGAGATCTCTGAGATCCCTAAAACTTACACTCACAACTTATCGCAAAACGAAAGATGCATAAAATAAAAAAGAATAAAATAAAGAAATAAAGAAAAAAAACTACTTTCCAATATTTAAATTCGTCGGTTCTTTTTCTTAGACTTCCCTTTAAAATTATTGGCTACCCAAAGCCGATCTTATATGCAGTACCTCGGTTGGGGCGGAGCCTAAGGTTTAAGGTTGTGGACACTTATCTGGATCAAGATACAGGCTGCATTATCTGCAAATTGTTGCAGCAGGCGTGCTATCTAAGGCAAGTGGTACAACTGTAAGCGGTACAAGCTGTATAAGCTGTCCAATGAAACAATTCTTCAAAAACAATCTATTCATCGAAGCCATTGCTAAAATTCTCTCCTCCTTCCCTTTGCCGCTGGCTATGCATCGAATTTCAACTCCGAAGTGGCTCTGTACATTTGTGAGATAGGTACAACTGCCCCACTCTACAAAGAAATTTTTTAAGCATTCGAGAATATCTGCGCGGCATATGTATTCCTGTATAAATAGTTATGAACTTCCACCTTCCACGGGTGGCTTGCATACCGTAATGGGCATGCATAAACTCTTAAATATCGTTTGTTAGCCGCAGTTGTTGCTGTCATGCCGTATCCCGTTCCCTGTCCTGTCTTGTCTGCATCTAGTGGATTTATCGCCGTTGAGTTAATTTGAACAATAGGCTTTTGTTTACGTTTCAATCAGTGCAGAAGAAATGAAATTCAACTAAAGGCTTTGAATTTGTTTGGGAATGTGTAATCGACACATCAGAATTCCGTTTCTTTTTTTTTGTCTTTCTTGAGTGTCTTACTTATAACCAATAAACTTTATTGAACCACCTTTATCTTATTATTCTATGCTGTGGAGCGCCTACAAAAAAAAAAACAAGAGCCCTGTGACGTTTAGGCGCGATGTCTGCCAAAAGGGACAGAACAGTGGTAGAAGCGATATAGGCTATGTATCCATCAAGCCCTGTGAAAATTATTTAACTCTTGATATACATCACAATTACCTAATTTTCTTTTTTCGAATCTAACCACTTATCACATCTATGTATTTACAGGCGGACTTGCATTAAAGTTGGCAGTTCTGCATAATATCAAGCATATGCAGATCCTGTATCTAATTTTCGCTTTTACTTGAAACGTTTTTTACTTAACTTCCCAATTGGTGCAATTCGAAACCTACAAATTGTAGTGTACAATACTTGCCTCTAATGCCGAGTCATGACTGCCATCATGTAGGTTGTTGGGAAACGTGGACTTTACCTTTTCACAACAATAAGTCTTTTTGACGAATAACAATCTTGAAATTCACAATTGTTTTACTTCTTGGAAGAGGCGGCTCAAAACTTTACTTTATGTAATCGCCGTCCAGCATGGAGTCAAACTCTTTACATGGATTTTGATACACAGACTTTGATACAGAGTGGCATTAGACACGGCTATTTGATGAGCTTTTCCGATGATATTTCATATGGTGCGTCAATTAATTATACAGCGCCTTACATAAGCTTCGGGCAAGATTAGCTCTGCTATGGAAGAAGAGACATTTTATTAAGAGCCAGATAAGCCCTTGACACAGCGGATATGCCCGTAACCGGCTCGCTTGTCCTTTTCATGTATTTGTCCTTCTCAACACGCTAAGGGCGCTTCCGCTCGCTTGGTAATGGATGGAATAAACCATTTTGCACGAATTTCCCAATATTCGCATAGAGCTTCCTTATATTCTTTCGAAAGGTCACTCTAAATCTTTTCAACTGAGCAATCAGAAAAGAAGGCAAATCTTGATCTGGGTTTTAAATGTCACCCAATGCAAATCTTTCCAAACGAAACTTTCCTTGACAAGTATGTTTTATCTGATGCAAACAGTATTTCCGGAGTATATGCACATTACGGCTAATGTTTACCCCTGTTGCGCGAGATTTAAAATCTGCCGATTCCTATGTATACCTGCACATACCCCTGGTTGTGTGCATTCTCATGGCTACTTGCAGCTTACTATGTGCAGGTTGGATACTCATTATGGCAATTAAGATGGTTAGGGCATTATTCCTCACATTCCCCTATAGGCACCTCGGCAAAATAATATTCTAAGGCGTGTTGCATGGCAGCCTCTAATTTGTCCCAGGGCATGATTCGAACTTCCTTGTTGAAACCTGGCGGCTTACTGACGGAATATTTCCGGATTTTCAGGGCAAGTTCAATCACTCGGGAATCATGCTCGCCTGACTTGAGACTGTCCCGCGAAGGTAAAGGAGTCTTCAACCAGAATCGCATAAGGTTCAGTCTAATGCGGCCCCTTTCTTTTCTTCTCTCGGAATGAGCCATGGTTTTGTGTCCAATAAGGCATTCAATGACTTCTATAAACTCCACTGATGTCATGAAATAGCCCGCTGAATTGTCTCTACTCCTTGAGTCAAACTTTATCATTGAGACCTCTTCCCAATCTATGCCCTCGCTCTCGGACAGTTCAACAGGTTTAGATGGTTCTGATTTCAAGACCTTAAAATGTACTTCAAGAGAAGCGCCATGTTGTAAACGCTCGACACGAATGATACGGCGCCCGTCTTCCTCCTCTTCAGGAGTCCAAGGGGTACTGTTTATAGCTGAAGTCGAGGCGTTCAAAACCTTCAAATTCAAAGGCTGATACTTCACATTCGGCTTATCCAGAGTAGGTCGATTATTGGGCCCACCTAGCCCACCTCTTACTATATTGTATTGCCACTTTCTTGCCACAGGCACGTTAGCTTCAACATTTTTATAATTGATGAGGGGTATGTTATTATGTGTTGCTGAATTGAGCGATGAAACAGAACTGTAGGGACTGTTAGCTAAATCTCTGTACTGTTGGTTTATTCCAGCACTTGTGCGTTGATAGTCATGATTTGAACTAAACAGCATTTGCTTACTTAAATCTGTCATATTCTTTGATTGAAGTGACTGCTCGTATGGAGTACGTTGGTCTAGTAAAGGAGATTTAGATGTCTGAGTCAAGAAAGTGCTCAGAAAGGAGCTCCTGTCTCTTGAACTTATCAGAGAAAGACTTTTGCCGCCAGCTCCCATCATTGCGTTACGATTTCTTGACACGAAGTCCTGGGCATTCTCCGTTTGGCCACTTTTATTCACAAGCTCATATCCCTTTTGATCGTGGCTGTGAACTCCCAGATTGTAAAGTGGCTTCGGAATCCGGTTCCTATTCAAGTCTTGATGAGGATCCCAGGAGCTACTCGGGAATAATTCCGCTTGTTGTTTTAGTTTACTGAAACTTCCATCAATCGGGTAAATCTGTTGTTCATGACCGTAATCGCCAGCCGACACTGCCTGCGGCCGATTACTGAGATACGAATGGGCTGTGTATAATCCGTTGACAGGAATATCTCTATTTCCAGTTCCATAAGTTGACGAAGGATCACGAATATTGTCATTTTGGTAACTAAAATACTGACCCGAGGTTGATATGGTATCGGCGGACCCCATACTATTTAAATTACCATAGTAACTTGAGCCCGAAATATAGTTAGCGGTCCCTGACAACAGTCCATCTATCAGCGGCTGGCTCGAAATTTTGTTATCGAGGCGCTTGATATAATTTTGATGTTGTTGTTGTTGTAGCAGCTCTTGTGAGTTTGAGTCACCTTGTGTGAAGTTCAAAGGTACACCATGGCTTGAAATCGATCCAGCTGAGTGAGACAGGTAACCTTCGATGCCATGAGTTGTTGGTTGTATTGTTTGATATTTCCTAGACGCTTCAAAGGTGTTGTCGGGTCCGGAGAGATCTGGCGGCATGAGAGCCATTGATTGAGACGAGAAATTGGTAATGTTTCCACTGCTAGAAACGGCCGAGTCATAATTCAATCGCTGGGTGCCATCAATGGCTTGGGGAACTGTGGACGCCGGATATGGGGGATACAAATTGTACACTTCCTCGCCAGTAAATCGGTCACCCGTAGACGAGTGACTTACAGTCAGTAGGCCATTGAGGCCAAAATCTGTGTCTTTCATGAAACTTAGCTGGAAATCTATAATTTTGAATGGTTTAAACTAAGGAGAACCTTCGAGAGGATGTTTAATGATGAAGGACCAATAACTTAGTCTTAGGATCGTTCAAAGCTTGAGGGTCTTCTCAAACAGAATAGTTTATTGTACTAGTGAATATGTTTTTCGTTGTGATGAACTGGTTAAGATGGTGATATGAGCGGTCAGAATATATCTGGAATGAACAGGTAATGCGGAAAAGGAACGACAGAAGTAAATGTTTGAAGGTAGAAAATAGCTTGTTGTTGTTCATGAAGCACTATACTCACGTACAACTTCTCAGGGTCTTCTATGATATAGATCTTGTTGAGTGGTGTAAATAGACCTACAAAAGCAGGTGGTATTAATTCGCGATAATAGAAGTTGCGGAACGATCAACGATCTTGGTTGTGAGTTTATGAAAGATTTCGATTTTGTATGAACTAAGGTAGATCAGTGGGCAATGAAAAGGTACAGATTTCTGAAATTGAAATAGACTGGTATCGACAACGTATTTATGTAGCGGCCAAAGAGTTGAAACCTGCTCAAATGGCCCGTAATGTAACATTCGGTTAGGGTAAGTGGTGTCTGAAAGCCTGCATTAAAACATGCATAGCGCCTTGCCTTTTGCTTTCAATCCATCCTGCATATGGTTATGCATAATTCTTGGGGCTTCAAATATGGAGTGGCGATTTCAGAAACCCTACTCCCACGCCCAAAGGGATAGTTGCGAGACTTTAAGTTGGAAAGACTATCCAGAGATTATGTATAAGTAGCAAACATTATCAATTAGTCTAATTACGATTCCCATTCATTTATCGATGCTCTTTGGTTTGCGTCCCTTTTCTAAAGCATTTTCTTGTTCATTTGAAGCCCTCGCTCATTCGACGCATTTGTCCAGTGGTCAAAATCGTCCCACTATATGCAGGCAACTTTAAATAATGTGGAATGCATGCATGGACTGATTTTGCAATGAAATATGCACGCCTGCTTAACTAGTATGTGAGCTTGGCCAATCCTCCTGACTGATATGGGGTTCTGATTTAAGAAGCAAATGCATTAGATTCCCGATTCTCCTGCCAGTTGTCTAATTAGAAATTAATGCAAGAACTGTAAGGTTCCGAGCACTGTAGTCCACATAATACTGGGGATCCGTTTTGCGAGCTAGTACGTGTTTTGTTTGACTTCAGCTTGAATTATCATGAGAGATCCATATCTAGATCGCATATTCATGAACGTTATCATCGAATTAAGTATAAGAAGAGAAAATTGTTGCAAAAAGTTTAATCCTTAGATTGTTGTGTGCGAGGTAAACCGCTTAAGTCGGCACACATGGCGCTGGGCTCTTAACATTTAACCCCACCGCAGCCGTTGTAAAAGCAGTGCGTTAATGTAACAAATTAATTAAATAGAAATTTAAGAAGACGGGTTCATCTTATTTATTGTCTGCCATTTTTTTTAGTATGTTTTCTTCGTGTGTTTGAGCTGTAGAACTTGTCTGTTTCAATTGATATCGAGATGATTCTGAGATTGAACACACTTGTCATAATTGTCTCAACATTCTTGAAAGAAAGGCCGAGAAGTTTCTAAAGTAATGAAATAATACTTCAATTCATTTATTTAGCAAAGCAAATGTGGGTAAAGACTTGTCGTTGTTTCGGCGGTCAAAGAAGCGTTTGCGAAGGTACTTCCAGAGTCATTCCAAGTGCTTCCAGTTTGACAATTCAGTCTTTTCTCATAGATTATTTGTATGTGATGATTTGATAGGCCCGGCTACGATAACAATTGATATGTTAATTACAATTGCATTTAGGGGATTTTCATAAGTGAAGGTGAAGTTCGTAACATTGAGCTAACTAGGCACCGAGCCCTTTAAAAAAAGAAGAGGTCACTCTGTTAAGTAAAAGGACTGTCTGACATAGGCTCAATGTTGCGAATGATTTCTTTTTTAGAAGAATGATATAGGCATAATGAGACTGGATACGTTGTTCCAACAGAACGACAAGCCTACAAGTTGTCCAGTGCTAAGAACATATCAATCATTGAATGACTTTAGAAATTGTCAAATGACATTTTTGGTATATAATGTAACAGAATAGATGTATATTGACTTTATATTGAACTCAAAATGACTTCATTCGAAGAAGAGCGTCAGAACACTTTACTTCTTATACTTAGGGTACAAGTATTGGAAAGCGTACACATCAGCCAAAATAAGAGCAGTAACAACACCTGCGTGCAAGGCAACAACATACTTGTTATCAGAACGAATACGGCCGCTTTCAGCATACACAAACCAGCCAGCGGAAGCACCAGCTGCAAGAACAGCAAGTTGGCTGACCACTACTGGATTTTGCAACTCGGTAGAAACGGTTTCAACAGTTTCAGAGCTGAAGGACTTATTAACAAAAGAGGCAACACTAGCAAACAGCTGCTTAACGTAATCTACGACAGATTCCACGGTGGAATTGTTCTTCACGTCCTTCCATTCCTTCTCAGCCTCCTCACGAATTGACTTGGCAACCTCCTTTGCTTCCTTGCCGGCCTTAGATGCGGCTTCACTCAACTCTTTGCGCTCCTTCTCAAAAGTGTCAGCATCCACGGTCTCAATTGATCCCAGAGGGTCTGTTGTCACTTCGAGTTCAGCAGGTTTTGGAAGTTTGGTTGGTGTTCCAGTGGGTCCAGAAGATGCAGCGGCTTCAGCGTAAGACATGTTTCAAAGTGTGGCGATAGATAACGATAAGGTCTATGAGGCAAGACAAGATCGAATATTCACGATTGGATCAGATAGTCAACGAATATAAACAGATCAAAAACCTGTACTTTGAGATCGAGAGTTTTTCTGATTTTAGAAAAGAGTTTTCAATTGTCTAGAAGTGATTCGAAATTTTTGACATTGGGCTTGCTATAGACCCCGGGTTTGCTGGAGTGCATACAGTGCGGCGCTAAGGATCCTGGTTCTGATGGTGGTGTGATGACACTGAGACAAAGAAAGGTGATTTTTGTAGTAAATAGTTTGAGTAATTGGTAGAATGTATTTGTATCTTGACATTTGGTGCTGTTGTGGTTTTTTTTCGGAATTTTTGCGGTCCAATTCGGGCGGTGAAACGTAGCAAAAACTGTATTATCAAAAATACGACAATTTAAACATTAAACGATTCAAGAGCACTTTAATCGACACGATGAATACGCTTTCCGAAAGTCAGGCTAATTCACAACTGTCTTGAGTTCTGGTTGGCCGCGTAGTAAGGTAGCGTTTCGAAACCAAAGAGAGCATCTCATAATGTACCAATGCTTTGTTGCAAGCTTTGGGATTTGAATAACATTCAAAATTGCTTCCAATTAAGAAGCTTTTGGCTGTTTTCTCGTTTGAGATATCCAGATTTCATTGGATTGGTTAAGAGAAAGAGAAGTCACAAGCAGCACGATTCATAAAAGAGCATTAGGAAACTGTTTAGTAGGGGCGGTAAAGAGACGACTGTCTCTTAGATAGAATATCTAGCGCGTTTCAAGTAACGGTACCCATTCGCTTGTTTCTCGGCGGCACAACGAAAAGGCCATATAGTGCCCGCTCTTCAAGCAAACCACGGCGGCTTCAAAAGTTTACTAACCCAAAGCCCACAGCAAATGAGTTTCTATGTTAAATTAACTTTCGCTCTGAAACTGTTAAGCTGACGCTCAGTGATCAACTCGAATCATGAAATGACCTACACCAGTTTCCCTTATTCAATGCCAAGATGCGCTCTATGCCGCCTCAAGCGTCACTTTCCTGACAATCAAAGAAAAGAGGCAAATAAAGAAAACGTGAGCATTTATTTCTCGATCAAATCTTACTGTCACAAACTTTCCTGCTTGTTTACTATAAACTCGGTTGAAAACTAGTTACAATAGTCAAAAGCAATTAAACATAAATTCATGCTCAAAACCTGAGAGGCGGAGTAAGTTGCATTCAAAATTATATTTCTGTTCATTAGTCGGCCGATTACACAAAAGATTCCACCGTTGCAGATTGACCACTTCAATTCATGGCGCCTAAATGACCGACGGACGCATGTCGGCTAAATAACATTAGTCCTGTATCTGGATTACATAATACATGTTCTGGAATAAAAGCGCAAGGTGTTATCGCGTGTATTGTTCCCGAAGTTCTTCCCAAATAGGTCATTCCAAAACCACCATTCGCCGTTAATAGGCATCCTAACGATGTGACGGTTTCCAAACCATTTCCAGTTACTATATCATGCTTTTGGAAGTTGCAGTATGCACCTTTACGGGAATTTCAAATAGTATGAATGTAAATCTCTTTTTTTTTAGCATCATAGAGCGCATTATTTATAATAACTAAATTTATTTTTTTAAAAAAAGAGACTATTGGCCAACTAGGCGAGTCTTGTTTTAATGAGACTATGTTAGTCACTTTATACACAAACTCAAGGAACAATAGGTAATTTCGGTTTGAGGCATAGACTTTTGAAAAGCAGGATTTCAAATAAACTAAAATAAATGATGAACTTTTTGATTATTGAGTTTGAATCTAATCCTTTTGCTATTTTTTTTCTTTTCAACTGTTGTAGTCTTTGTGTGTGAGTTTTGATGGATGTGCTAAACATACACAGTTGGAACCAATCAACATATCAATTAATGCATACAAAACTATGAGTAAAAGATCTATAACTTTAGGCACCCCTCTTGGCCAAATAAAAATTATTTCAATAACATATGTTTATCTTCATGGCTATTCATACGTATGTGTTGCCTGTATATTGTCTAGGGCTTGAGCCCTAAGATACTCGCGAGTCGCACTCCATCAGAAAATTCTCTCCGAAGATATTTTCAGACCTCATCTTTTATCGATCGAAAACCACCACCCCGGCTTTCCACGTACATTCCGATAATTAATCATGTCCGCAGCACCAGCAGAAGCCCCAAAGAGAGCCTTTGGCAGAAAGGGCGGTAGAGGCCCAAGAAGAGGAAGAAGAGATGAGGAGAAGGGCTGGACTCCAGTCACCAAGCTCGGTAGATTGGTGCAAGCCGGTAAGATCTCCACCATTGAGGAGATTTACTTGCACTCTTTGCCAGTTAAGGAGTACCAAATCATCGACCAATTGCTTCCAGAGTTGAAGGACGAGGTCATGAAGATCAGATCTGTCCAAAAGCAAACCAGAGCTGGTCAAAGAACCAGAATGAAGGCTGTTGTCATCATTGGTGACTCTAACGGTCACGTTGGTTTGGGTATCAAGACCGCCAAGGAAGTTGCTTCCGCTATTAAGGCTGCCATCATCATCGCCAAGTTGTCCATCATTCCAATCAGAAGAGGTTACTGGGGTTCCAACTTGGGTGCTCCTCACTCTTTGCCATGTAAGGTCACTGGTAAGTGTGGTTCCGTTTCCGTCAGATTGATCCCAGCCCCAAGAGGTAAGGGTATCATTGCTTCTCCTGTCGTTAAGAAGTTGATGCAATTGGCTGGTGTTGAGGATGTTTACACCTCCTCTTCTGGTTCCACCAGAACCACTGAGAACACCTTGAAGGCTGCCTTCATTGCCATCGGTAACACCTACGGTTTCTTGACTCCTAACTTGTGGGCCGTCCAAGCCTTGGCTGCTTCTCCTTTGGACACCTACTCTGAGATTGCTAAGGGTGGTAAGAGAAGATACTAAATTTTTTGTAACTAAGTTTATTAATCCATACTCTTCTTCCAATTATTCATTCGTAGAATGCATCTAGGTTAAGAATTTTGACAACTAGTAATACGTTAGTACATAGAGCCTATAGGTTCAAGACATTAAAAAACCAATAAAAGAGCACAAAAGCTTCAATCGTATCGTTTATCTACTTTCATTAAATAAGAATATTGAAAATCAATTAAGTGTCTAAAAGAAATGCATACGTTAAATCGTTTTCGTCATTAAAAGCGGGCCAGCCGCATCATCATTAGCACAAAGTCAGCTGTCTAAAATTAAATGAATGTTACTCCCAATTCCTAAGGGATGTGGTTATTTGCTGTTACTATTAGTGCCTTCTTGTTTTGTTTTGTTTTGTTTGTTTGCCTTGTTAGGCTAGCTGTCTAAATTTTGTTTTGTTTTTGTTTTTGTTTTTTTGTTTGTTTGTTTTTTTTTTTTTCTTTGATTAATATTCTATACGAATTAAATTATATTGCATTGAAAGCAAGCTCATTGTTGCACTGCTTGTTCCATGACTTGATCCTCTGGAACCGCAAATGATCTGTCATTCGTGCCACTACCACCGCTAGACACACCGTTGAAAAGCTGTGCTTCGCGGTTGTCGGGGTGCTTGTAGAAACACACTTTGTTAGTACATTCGAGACCAAATCGGCAATCTTCCGTAAATGGATGAGCAAAAGTACATGTCAAACGTGCACAATTGTATCCAGCACGACAGGGGGTCAAAGAGGTATGATGTCTTTTAGGGCACAGAGCGCTGGTACACATCTTTCCAAATTTACACTGTTCAAGACTTGTTGTGTTTCTGGAAGCTATGTGGCTAAAAGACTTGTTTACAGGCACAAATGGGGCAGGAGCTGGTGCAGCAACTACTGGAGCTGGTGGGGGTGGTGCCTGGTAGTTTGGAGAAGAATGAGCGAACTCGCAGTTCTCGTCGGTACAAGCCTTATTCATACGACACCAATTTTGAACCATTACCTTAGCATGTTTGTTCGCAGGAGTTGGATGCCCAAATGGACATAACTCTTTGGAGCAAAGAACGCCGAATTTACACAGCTCTACAATAGTGGCAGTTCTACGCTGGAACTTTGACTTGTTCTTATTGATCTCTTGCATCAATTCTTGATCCTCAGATGGATGCAAGTAGTCACAAGTTCCAGGTGGGTTTTTGCAGTTAGGGTAATGAAGACATTTCTTTTGTGGGTGGGCCATTTTACATTCCTTGTTGAAACACTTAGGGAAATCAGGACATCTTCCTTTGGGTGCACGTTGAGAGTAAGGCTGGAAGTTAATCGCGTCTTCGGAAGCCATGTTCAAGGTACGTTGCAAGTTTGCAGCGGAAATTGCCTTTCTACCTTGGTTCTTCTGACCACTCTTAGAGTCGTAGTCTTTGCTTATACCACCGCGTGCAGCCTTGCCCTTTGAACCCATTTGTTTGCGAGACTCATTGCCCAACTTGTGAAAGTCGACTTTGCCCTTTTGGTGTGGCTGTTTCGATGGTCCAGATGGAAAAGCCTTGGGCATTTGGTCATTTGGTTGAGCTTGTGCAAAAACAGGGGTACCGTTAGGAAAGAATGGGTTTGCAGAAGCAGCAGGTGCAACGTTGGTATCAGATGAACCAGGTGCCACTGGATTTGAAATTGCGAAGGGCGATTGCTCGTTTTGAATGGTTTGAGTTTGCTGCCCTTGCTGTTGGTGAAACATGTCTTGTTGAAACTGTCCTTGTTGCTGTGCAGGGAGAGGTTGTTGTTGTTGTTGTTGTTGTTGTTGTTGTTGTTGTTGCTGCTGCTGTTGCTGTTGCTGCTGTTGTTGTTGTTCTTGGGACTGCTGAGTTGGTTGTTCTAATGATTGGCCACTGGCGTGGATTTGCTGTAAGCGAGCGATTTCTACAAACACTCTACCGATAAAAGCCTCGTCAATAGGAATATTGACTACATCCTTTACGTCAGCACAGATTTCACTTGCGGATTTGCCTTGTCCAATACGGTCGTTGATGTATTCAGCTGTATCTTGAGCATCTTCAGTGATTCCGTAAGTTGAGGCAAGCTCATTAGCGAGAAGCGGCTCGAATATTTTTCCAACGGGCCCTTTAGGATCGTACGACATGATATACGACTTCGTTGAGAGTTGGAGTACTAGTATTGCTTCAGAAGCCTGGAATATCGATGGGTTCTTTCAATGGCAGAAGAGTAAGTAAAGTACCTAAATGCCAACGTCTTATGGTTTTACAGCAATAATAGTCAATGACGACAAAGCTTAGGAGATCAAAGTTATTGAACTTATGAATTTGAAGTAGTATCAACGAGGTTCATCGACGCCGCTGGCTTGGAGTCATCGAGTCTTCTCGATTATATGCAGGTCCCAGAATATTAGAAATTAATAGAACATTGTATATATAGACCTTAGTAGTCTTATTATGTGAACTTTTGATGGTCTATTTGATTTAAGTGAGGTAAAATGTTAATAATTTTGTTATTGAGAATATTCAGTTTTTTTATTATGGTTCAATCCCGATCTCACCGCACTTATATAAGACAAAGCATACCTTGTTGAAATAGTATTCACGATCAATTTTATTGAAATTATTGATAAAATGACTTGAGCGCTTTTTATTTATTTTTGTTTTTTGACTTAATGTGCGTAATTGATTACCTGTAGTTTGTGTTCTGCTTCTGTTCTGCTTCGATTATAAGGCCTGCAATACTGACAATCGAACAGAACAGGCATCAAAAAGATCGAAAAAAAAAACCATGTTGACGAAATCCGAAGAGAGTAAATTTTCGACAAATCTTATTTTCTTCGACTCCTCCTCATAATTTCACCTTATGTATCGATGGTATATTACTCCAGTCTTGATTCCGAAAAACACCCGTACATCTCCATATATTCTAAGATCAGATACTTGCCTAAAATCACTGAAGGAAAGATCTTGTAAGGCATACCCGCGTTTGTATCCGTCAGAACCATGTCTGTAAATATTTTTTCTGATCAGGCCCGTGAGGAGCGTGCAGAGAATGCCCGTTTGTCTGCCTTTGTAGGTGCCATTGCCGTTGGTGACTTGGTCAAATCTACCTTGGGTCCAAAGGGTATGGACAAGTTGTTACAGTCTGCAAGTGATCAAAACAAATCCCTCATTACAAACGATGGTGCTACGATTCTTAAGTCTATTCCTCTTGATAATCCAGCTGCTAAAGTTTTGGTTAACATCGCCAAAGTTCAAGACGATGAGGTTGGAGATGGAACTACATCTGTAACCGTCTTAGCCGCAGAGCTTTTGCGTGAGGCCGAAAAGTTGGTAGAGAAGAAGATTCATCCACAAACCATTATCGAGGGTTTCAGAATTGCCCGTACGGCGGCTGTCAAAGCCTTGGAGAACGTCGCAGTGGATAATGCCAGTAATAAAGACCGTTTCCGTGCTGACTTGATCGACATTGCCCAAACAACACTTTCATCCAAAATCTTATCTCAAGATAAAGCACAATTTGCCGAGTTGGCTGTCTCTGCAGTTTTGAGATTGAAAGGTAGCACAAATTTGGACCATATTCAAATCATTAAGAAGGCCGGTGGCAGAATGTCCGACTCCTACTTGGAGGAAGGTTTCCTTTTGGAGAAGCGCTTTGGTATTAATCAGCCTAAGAAGATCACAGATGCTCGCATTTTGGTGGCAAATACGTCTTTGGACACTGACAAGGTGAAGATCTTTGGCGCCAAGTTCAAAGTCGACCTGACCTCCAAGCTTGCTGATTTGGAACGCGCAGAGAAGGAGAAGATGAAGGCAAAGATCGAAAAAATTAAGAAGTTCGGCGTCAATGTGTTCATTAACAGACAACTTATCTACGACTACCCAGAACAATTATTTACTGACGCCAAAATCAACTCCATTGAACATGCTGACTTTGATGGTGTTGAAAGATTGGCCCTTGTCACTGGTGCTGAGGTTGTGTCCACTTTCGATAGCCCAGAGAACGTCCGTATTGGTACATGTGCTCTGATTGAAGAAATCCTTATTGGAGAAGACACCTTCCTTAAATTCTCTGGTGTGTCTGCCGGAGAGGCATGCACCATCGTGTTGCGTGGTGCTACTGAACAAGGGTTGGATGAGGCTGAACGTTCCTTGCATGATGCTTTATCTGTCTTATCCCAAACTACAAGAGAGACAAGAACCGTTTTGGGTGGTGGATGCTCCGAGATGGTTATGTCTAAGGCGGTTGACCAAGCTGCATCCAATGAAACAGGCAAGAAGTCCCTTGCCGTCGAAGCTTTTGGACGCGCCTTGCGTGCTTTGCCCACCATTTTGGCTGACAACGCTGGCTTCGACTCTAGTGAGTTAGTGGCTAAGTTGAGATCTGCAATCTACAATGGTATGACAACGTCGGGTTTGGACCTTACAAACGGTAAAGTTGCAGACATGAGAGACCTTGGTATTGTGGAGTCTTTCAAGTTGAAGCGCGCTGTTGTGTCTTCTGCTGCTGAGGCCGCCGAGGTGTTATTAAGAGTAGATAACATTCTTCGGGCTAAGCCACGTACTGCTGATAGAAATCACTAATTGAGTTTGGAAACTTACCTTATATAACGAGATAATTGGAGCAAGAGGATAAATAGAAGTTGTGAAATGTGGGAAATGGTTTATATATCAGTATTCTAGTCGATAATATAGACCCCGGATTACGTGTGCTATTAAAAATAAACTCTATTTTATTGGTTTCGTGTAATCGTTTGATGAAAGGATTTCATTGGGCCAGTTAAGTGTCGTTATTTGGGCGCCGAATGTAAATTATTGTTTCTTTAGAAGTGAAAAAAAGCGCTATACACAACAACTGAAAAAAAAAGATTGCAGCACCACAATTTCACACATGGTCTCCCACTGCATTACTCAGT